>JAOXOE010028322.1:0-16362 GCA_028565055.1 Phoeniculus purpureus | reverse complement strand
CCCCCATCCCCAACCCCCCCTCCTCCTTGTGGAATGAAAGGCAAGCATGAGAAAGCTGCGACTCGAAATGGGGACGTTTGGGGAAAGTTGCCGTGCAAAAAGAGAGGCAGGCATGCACATGCAACATTCAAACCCCGTTTGAAGCCTCACGTGGTGGAAGGCAAGCCCACAGATAGTCAATCCTTTACTAGGGACTAATTTTAAGGCAACATTTAAATACTCTTTCTTCAATACTGCAACATTTTGTAAAACATACATTTATATCTTCAAAAACTTTTCCAGTTTCTGAAACCTTACCCCACTAGGCAGATTATCACATCGTACCAGAAAAACTCACCCCTCTCTAAATGCAAACAGTCACAGCCCAGACTTGACAGAAACAGAGAAAACAAAAGCTCTCCATTCCAAACTAACACAGATGGATCAGATTAATCTTAATTAATCTTAAATGTGACAAAACCAGCATAGCTTATGCAACAGTGTGGTTGCGTGATAGAGATCAGTGTCTCCAGAGCAAAGTGAACGTACCCTAAGGCAGAATGCAAGACAAACTGTTGGGGTGCAAGGAGAACCTCAATAGTACATTTGTATAATTTGTAAGTAAATATACCTGTATTGGGGGCACATGCTAAAGTTTTTTAGCAATAGGCATGCATGATCAAAAACATTTGGGGACCATTGGCATAGACAATTATGTTCCAACTTACCCAGACAGACATTAATTTTATAGAGGCAATCGGGAGTTGTAAATATCCAGATCCACAAAAAGATCTCATACTATTTAATGCAAAAGAAAATGGTGAGTTATTAAAACAGTAGGACAGCAAAGCATAATCCATTTTGTACAAAAAAATCTCCTCACTGAGTGAGACATGTTAGGTCTTGAAGAGAAAGGAGTTGGAATGTGCAGGGCAGACCACACAAACCAAAGAGAAGAAAACCACCCAAGAGAATAGCTGAGGAGGATAAGAGGGAGGGGCAAGGCTAAGGCAAGGAGAATAGAGTTTCAGCAGAAAAAGAGAGATAAAGGAGAGTAAGAGTGAGAGAAGGGTGAGGCGGAGGTAGAGAAAGCAAGATGCACACAGAGTGACTATAAAAGACAAGGAAAGAAAGGGTTATGAAGAAGCAAATAGAATAGCAGGCAGAGGAAAGAGTGAGTAAAGTACTATTTTACATGACAGGACACGTTTGACAAGCAAGTGTTGAAACAGAACTATTTTCAGTGGCTGCAATCTTCAGGAAGATTTTTTTTTATGTTAGACTTTTCCAAAAATTCTAAACCTATTTCAGCATATTTTCCTTCACAGACTTCAGAAAAATAATTGCCCAGATCAGCAGACTAAAGCCTTATGAAGGCTGGGGGTTTTTTTGATACCATATATTAGGGCCTCCTTTTGTTCGGTGAAGCACGAAACAAAAGAAAGAAAGAAAAGGGGAGAAGCTTACACAATTTAGGGAAGCTCATAAGTGCCAAAGAAATAATGGGCAGCCCAAGATGAAATATAAAAGACCAGACCCTGCAGCTTCACACTCTCTACACCAGCTCTTTATAGCAATTACTGAACAATCATGCATTTTTGTTTGTTTCTTTAATCTTTATTGCAAATCATACGATTTTTCTACAAGCAAGCAAGGAGGCTTTTTGCAGCTTTCAGTTGAAAATAATCAGTGTGTTTCTGCTTATGCAGCAGACTTGGTTTTGGCTTTGTCCATTCTTTCCATTCTTAGAGCATTTCCATTCTTGAGCTTTAATGGAAATAAATCTAAACCAGAGAAAAGCCCTAATCCGCGTTGTCTGAGCATGGACCCACCTTTTTTTAATGACTATTATTATCATTAAGGATTGTTACGACAATTCCCTTCCTCAGCTGTTACACCAAAGAGTCTTTATACTGTTACAGTAGATGAACTTCTAAAACATATATATTTTTTAATATATATTTATATAGAGATGATGATTCTGTGATTCTGTGATATTAATTCGTGTTATATATTGCACTGTCATGAGGCAGTGAAATTTCACCAAAGATACTTTGTTAAGTAAAATAAACCGGAGGACAGCCCAATCCTGGAAATAAGGACTTTGCTACTTTGTGAAGAATAAAGAATAGGCCTGGACAGCCAAGACAGCATCCTATCCCACCAGTCTTTGAAACCACCTCAGCATCATCTGGTGTCATAGATAAGTAACTACAGCAGAATGGACGCCAGGGACACGTGAATCAACAGACAAGCAGCAAGAACCATGCAAAAGTATAGCTGCTTTTCAGGATTATGGTTAGTAATCAGCACTCTGGGTGTTAGTGGTTAGTCAAACCATTTAGTATCTGAACATTTGAAAGGTAGAATGATGTGCAAAACCACATTCACGTGGCCCAAATTTGTCTGGGACACCTCATGCACATGAATTAATATTTGTCCTTGTAGTTCTACACCTTGTATCCTAACTTCTTGGTTTGCACAGGCCAGTGGCAAACTATCATGACAGTCTCAAAGGTGAAGAAACAGCTAGATTTGTGCCACTTCACCGATGCTACAGTCTAGATGTCTACCTGTCCACTTTGTAACACTCTGCCTATACGATCCAAGTGTTTTGACACACAAATCACTCAGATTGATGGCCAGTGTTAACAATGCTAACACACAGAAGTAAAACCAGTCATTTGTGCTGTAGACGAGGATTTGGAGAACAGCTAAAAGGAAAAGTAGCTTCCTGGGAACTCATGACTGATTTTAGAATAAGACTAGCTCCGTGCCATGACTGGGCACTTTGGGTATATTTACTGAATCCTGTGTTGACCTACAGTCCAGCTGGGTAGGTTCAATACTGGCTGTTAGTTTCTTACCTGAACCCTGAGACCTAGTAAATTAATTTGAAGCTTATTGAAACATGAGACACTGCGGTATTTCTGAAGCTGCCAAAGGGGGGAAAAATAGAACTTGTGAGCCCTACAGCTATGGTTCACTAACAGAAGTCTGTAACCATAAATGAGAGAGAGGTATAGTTATTACCTTGCACTTGTTGTTACTGAAGTCTTCTAAAAAGTGTGGCTGTATGGGCATATCTCTGTACCGGTGTAAATGACTCCTGCAATCTTCTATCAAACACTGGCCATTGGACTAGATGATCTTTCAAGTTCCCTTGCAATCCCTGATGTTCTGTGAGTGTGATTTTTCTATCTGCTGGTCCATGTTAATCTAAGTTCCAAGTTTCACTCATTTCCTCTGGACGTGTGCTGTGACTCCTGTTCTGCTGGATTTGTGAAGAAGAAGAAAAACTGCAAGCTGTCACTGCAAACTCTCTTTGGAATAGCACAGACCACTGCACTTTTATCATTATTGTCTGACTTGGAAGGCAGAGGGGCTCAACTAAGCTGTCATTATCCTGGTATTTTGTTGCTCCAATAAGAGTGTTTGGAAGTATTCCGTCCTTAGTGGGCTGGAATCAAGTGAATGTTGCTCATCCACAGAACGAGTCCAGAAAGCTGTGTGTGATTTCTAAAAGCTCAGTTTTCCAGTGCATGATTATGCCTAAGTGCAAAAAGGGACCAACAGTTATGTAGTTGGGAAAGGACGTTCCATTTCTTAGTGCCATGGGATTTAAGCAAAATTGCTCTGCGACAAAGAGCGTGGAACACACCACTTGTTCGTGGAAGCCTAGCAGAAAAGTAAGGACAGTTACTGGAGCTGAAAGGGAAAGCGGTACAGGTTAAGCAGTCCCAGGGAACTGGAAAGCAAGAGGGCTGAGGTTCTTTAAGAGAATGTCAGATACCAACAAACTGCTTGTCGTTGGCTCTCAAATCGAGAAGCTTGTGCCATCCTATGTCCAAGCGCAGGGGCTCTGAGCATGCTCAAGGTACAGTAAGTGATTACATAAATGACAGCATTTTCAGTTTAGGCCCACTCACTTGGCTGAAAAGTGAGTAGGAAAGGAGACTTAAAACTTATTTTGGATTAGAAGAAATTATTTCTTTTCTTTCTGAGGGAATTTTAAAACAACAACTTTTTTTTGAAGAGTGAAACTCCATTTAACTTACTTATTTCAGGAGCTCTTCAGAGAAGGAAATTAAAGGATAGGAACCTAAAGCTGCTGGTAGAAGAAGTGTTTCATGAGCAGAACAAGTCTGTTGCCTGGCAGATCCTAGGTCACATTCTGTAGCCTGAGTGCCAGTTTATTCCCCAGGGAATGCTTAATTCCACGCTAAGACATGGAAACATCTCAACAGGAAATGTGAATTTCTCCCTCCACTCCTTCCCTTTCCTGTGCACAGACTGGCATGCTCTGGATCCTGGCGGTGAGGTTACATTTGTGGAAAACAGTTCAAAATCACCACTGTACAAAATGGGAACGGCTTCTCAGGATGTGGTCCTACAGACTTTTAAACTCCACAAGAAGATACGCCTGTACTGAGATAGACAGCCTTACTCTCTCTCTAGCCTGCTCTGATCTCTGTGACCTTACCACCTTCCCTGTGCTGGTAGCAAGGATTTGTACAGTGACCTGAATCAAGGAACTCTTCCTCCTGAAAACTAACGCAGCACAGAAATCTATGCAAAATTTCAGAGTACGTGTTGGAAACTTTACGGAGCTCTGTAAAAATTAGAGGATATACAGCCTGGGGAGGGACAGACCTCTTCTTAGCAACAACCCAGTTTAAAGTGGACATATGTCAGTCCCCCGAGTACGAAGCCTTTGATACTGACTACACCGTAACAGGGATGAATATTCACTGCACCCTGTTCTTTCAGTGTGTTACTGAAAATGTTCTCTTTCCATTAAAAATAAAGCTTAAATGACAAATCCTTCAGAAAGTATTCAGGAACCTAAAGCTGGACTTTAGGATGCCTCCACAAATCGCTGAAATGTCATCGTTCGGTAAATCTGCTAAACACTGGAGGTGTGGGAGTGGGACATCACCCAGGTTTAACCACAGTGTAACATGGAAAGAATAAAACACCTCTGTATTAGGCAGCACTCCTGCGTAGGGCAATAAACACCCTGAGGGGATTTACTTCATTAGCAATGAATAACTGCTTCTGCTTTTGGTGTTGGGGAATGACCTGGTATAGTAATCACAGCTCTCTTACTTATCTTCCTGAACCATGGAATCACTGGATATCTAGAGTTCAAAATGGCCCATACTGGTCACTGAGTCCCATCTCCTGCTCCTTGAAGGACTACCTGAAACTAAACCGTACCACTAGGACTATAGTCTGGGTACTGTTTGAACACTGAGAGGCTTGGTACTGTGATCACTTCCTTTGAGGACCCTGTTCCAAGGAGCAAACATTCTCTCAGTGGAGAACATTATTCTAATGTCCGATTTGACCTTCCACTGGGACAGCTTCATTCCATTTCAATGGAATGGAAAGACAATTAAAAATGTTTCTATAAATGCATTCACAGCAATAGAAGAGTTTGAATCCTTCACTGGATGCAGGGGACAAACAGTGACTGAGAATGAAAAGATGTCTGAGGTAATGAATACTTTCTTCACCTCAGTCTTTAATAGTGAGGTAGTTGTTCTTGGGGCCTTATAGCTTCCTCTCAGGTGGAAGACAGAGGTGGGGAACAGGATGAAATCCTCGTAATCCAAGAGGAAATGATCTGTAAGCTATAGCAACGCTTACCCACACACAAGCCTATGGGGCCAGATAGGATCCACCCAAGGGTACTGAGGAAGCTGGAGGATGTGCTCACTAAGACAACTCCTATCATTTAGCAGCAGTCCTGCCTAGCTGGGGAGATCTCAGTTGACTGGAGGTTAGCAAATGTGACATCCATCGTCAAGAATGGCTTGAAGAAGGTTTTCAGGAACTACGGGCCCTGTCAGTCTGCCCTTGGGGCTGGGGAAAATTATGGATCAGCACATCTTGAGGGCTGTCATGCAACACATGCAGGACAACGGGGTGATCAAGCCAGTCACGATACATTCAGGAAAGGCACATCCTGCCAGACTAGCCTAATCTCCTGTGATAAAGTGACACACCTCGTGAACGAGGGAAGGGCGCTGGCTTGAACCAGAAACACTGTGGCCGGCAGCGGTAGGGAAGTGATCATCTCCCTGTACTTGGCACTGGTGAGGCTATAGCTTGAGTATTGTGTTTGGTTTGGTGCTCCTCACTACAAAGAAGATTTTGAAGTGCAAAGAGTGTGTCTAAAAAGGGCAGCAAAGCTGGTGAGGGTTCCAAACAACAAGTGCTGGTAGGAGTGGCTGAGAGATCTGTGGTTGCTTGGCCTGGAGAAAAGGAAACTCAGTGCAGACCTCACTGATCTCTACAGTTACCTGAAAGGAAGTTGTGACGAGCTATGTGTGTGTTTCTTCTCCCAATTAGCATGCAATAGGGCAAGAAAAAAGAGCCTCAAGTTGTACCAGGAGAAGTTTAGATTGGACTTGAGGAAAGGTATCTTCACTGAAAGGGTTTTCAAGCTTTAGAACAGGCTACCCGGAGCGCGTGGTTGAGTATCATCCCTGGAGATATTGAAAAGATGTGCAGATGTGGCATTTAAAGACGTGATTTATCAGCAACTCGACATTGTTAGGTTTACAGCTCGACCTGATGGTCTTACAGCCTTTTTCCGGTTTCAGTGGTTCTTAGATTCTCTGATTTCCTCATGTCCTATGACTGGTGACCAGAGAGGAAATTGACACCTCCTCCTCCACTGCATCCTTTAAGGAAACTGTCAGCTGTGATCAGGTCATCTTTTAGGCTTTTCTTCTCTAAGATCAACAAATCAATTAATCTCTTACTCTCAAGACTCTGGACACATTCTAATTATTTGGTGTCCTTGTGATATTAAGGTGCCCACTACTGCACAGATTTCTCAAGGTGGGGCTACACCAGTGCAGTGTAGAGACAGTCACCTCCCTTGACCATCTGGCTATGATGCACCTCAGGACACAGTTGGCTCTTACAGCTGCCAGGGCACATTTTTTAATCACATTCAGCCATAACAGACCTCCAAATCTCTTTCCACAGATGAGCATTCTTGCCCCTTGTCCTCCAATTTTTGCATAGTACAGAATGTGAGCAGAGAGAACTAAGATCTGTAAAAAAGATAAGGAAAAGGATTGATTCAAAACTTGTGAAAAGGAGTGTACTTATGTGCTGGATTTCAATGGAGAGCCAGTGGATATGTTTGAGAATGAGTAATAAATTTTTCCGTGCACTGAAGTCTTCGTAAAGCGGTTCAGACGTTAAAGATACTGTGTGAATGCTCCAGCGTTTCTTCGGCCCTTCCAAGAGAGCATGGAGTTTTAGTTCATTGCAGGAGCAGAATCACGTAAAACATGCAACTGAGAAGCACCTCTTTCAAAAACTGTTGGTTCGAATACTCCGTTTCTGTCATGCAACATTGCCACTTGGTGGGCAGAAGTGGTAAAGCTGGCTCATTGAACAGCATGGAATGCTCAGCATTCCAGCATCCCAAACAACAAAACCTGCAGGTGGGATTATCAGCCTCCAGGGACCTCCAGCTGATGCTTCATGAGTACCATTTGCAAAAAGGAGAGCTATAAAGACATCATATAAAAAAACCCCCTATAAATTAAATGGAATAAAGCCAAAGCTTGGGAAAGTACTAATCTTCCTTGTTTAAGGTTACTTCCCAGCAAAGAACACTTTCAGGTAGGTATATTTTATTCAGGTAGAGAAAGGATTTTGAAATTGCCTACTATATTGGTAGCACTGGAGGGATACTCATGGATTCTAAGTGATTCATGGTGCTGGTCTCTTCTGGCAAGTAATTAGTGATACGACAAGAGGGAATGGGTCCAGACTACAACAGGATAGGTTTAGACTTGACATTAGGAAAAGATTTTTCTCAGAAAGAGTGATCAGGCACTGGAACAGGCTGCCCAGGGAGGTAGTTGAGCCACTGTTCCTGGATGTGTTTAAAGATCATTTAGATGTGGTGTTGAGGCATATGGTTCAAGGGTGAACTTGGTAGAGTAGAGTTAATGGTTGGGATTGATGATCCCAAGGGTCTTTTCCAATCAGAATGATTCTGTGAATCTGTGATTCTATAACTATTTACTACCTTGCTACATAAAGTATCTTGAAGCCATGGGTGCCCTCTGTTTGAAGTCAACATGATCCTGTTGATGTAGTTGTGATGCTACACCATGGAAAATGTTCCTTTTTAAAGGAAGTCTTTTTATCTATAGATGTGTGCTTTTTTCTGTGATGCTTGCTGAAACTGTACTCTTCTAGCCAAGACACTAGGATCCTTAAATTCTCTGAACAACCTCGCCTGCACTCTGTCCATTGCCCCAGGAGCTGTATTTAAACAACTTCCCTGCCTAAGCTATGCTGTAGGAAGTGCCTAGTCTTTCTTTACCTTTGCTGTTTCTGGCTTGTTGATTTGGTTGAACAATGTGCGTGGATGGAACATGCACTTTGCTTATCGTGTTGTATTTATCTGATAATCAGTTGACAGAAGCTCTCAGTCCTGCTTGGGTACTGTAGCCTTATTAATGAAGATACTCCTTCTGCTTGACTCACGGTTTTACCTTTCTTTGCTTGTTGGAAGAAATGCTCTTCTTCCCTTGCTGTTATTACTTCATTAAAAGCTCAACATTAATTTCCTTATCTCTATATTCTAAAAATTATTGTCATAGTTTTCTTAAAGATGGCACTGGTGGCAAATTCTAGTACAATAATTACATCTTTGTCTGTAAGTTCAGGTACTTTCCTAGGACATGTCTGTGGCTTCTACACACACAAATAGACTTAGAACATTAAAAGTCAGTTTTTCATCAGTTCATGAATTTTGCTGTAGAGAAACGTCATCCTGATTAATTCCATGTGAACTGTCTATGGTGACTAAGTCAGGAACTCTTGCATAGGTGCCACCACAGCAACAAACCTCCAGTGTTTTAGTAATTTTCTTGCTTAATTTGTGGCTTGTTTTGATCAGCCAGTCAGAACCATAGGAAGAAAACACCTCATAGCCAATGTTGAGTGCTGGTTTTCTGAAAAAAGAGTAACGTCACGATACTGTTGTCCCAGAAGCAGGGTGATTTACCCACTGTGCAAGATGCCAATAAACGGAGTCAAAGTATTTTCATTTTTATTGTTATTTACAAATATAGCCATGTAAGATAATTATTTACCAAGCTGTGCACCGCAGCACAGAAGGACTGCAATACGGATAGGGACAAACACTTATGCTGCCTATCTGATACACAATCATAACAATGGCACATTTTAATTGGATACAACTTTTTTCACTTTGTTTTGTGCAGATGGTGTATCAAGAATTCACAGCTCATACCCAGAGTGTGGGAGTCCCCACCACCAAGAGATGGGTAGCCTAAGGGAGAAGGTGTGCCAATTAGATGATAATGACACTATACTGAACAGAGTTCATATAAAGTTCAAACATAGCTAATTAAAACTAGTAATTTGGACAAATTTGCAAAGCTTTTCATAAGAGACGTTTTATGCACTTGGAGGCTCCATTTTTATGACACAATCATTCTGTTTTCACAAGGACTTGTGACCTTTTTATGGTTCTTCATCTCTCCTGCTGAATCTCTATTTTTCAGCAAAGCTTTGAATTTTCTAAGGTACTTGAATCAGAGAATCACAGAGTCACGGTACATTAGGGATTGGATGAGACCTCGAAAGATCATCTAGTCAAATCCCCCTGACATAGCAGGATCATCTACATCAAGTCACACAGGAACACATCCAGGCAGGTTTTGAACATCTCCAGAGAAGGAGACTCCACAACCCCCCTGGGCAGCCCCTTCCAGTGCTCTGTCATCCTCACTGTGCAGAAGTTCCTTCTCACATTCATATGGAACCTCCTATGTTCCAGCCACTCGTTGTGACAGTCTGGGCCCCACTGCACCCAACCTTATGGAAGCTGTGAACGTGCTCCCGAGAACCCCAGAGCCACTTTCTAGATGCGCAGGAATGTGTTCACACAGCTCGGACTCCCAGAGCCTCTTGTTTCACCCCTTAAGGTTGGATCCCTACCTGAGCCCAGGACATGGAGCCTGGCCCTCCAGCACCACAGCCAGAAGGTACCGGAGATCCCCAAAGAATGGGGAAAGGATTAAACTCTCTCACTCATGTTTGCCCTGCCGGTGCAGAGCCTGTTTCCTCCCTCTCAGAATCAATAATTAGAAGCTCTGGAATTACATGTGGAAGTCGTGTAACCGGTTTGCTTGTTTTTGCAGCCACATCCATCTCCGCCCCGTGAGAGGACACGGTGGGTGGCTGGGGACAAAGGTCCCGTGTGCCACCAGAGCCAGAGGGACTTCCTGGAGAGAGCCCAGCACAGAAACTGGCCCAAATGGCTGGGGACAAAGGTCCCATGTGCCATCAGAGCCAGAGGGACTTCCTGGAGAGAGCCCAGCACAGAAACACTGAGGCCATCTGGAGCGTCTGCCTTACAAGGAGAGGCTGAGAGAGCTGTGGCTGTTCAGCCTGCAGAAGAGGAGACTGAGGAGAGACCTCATCAGAGCTTATCAGCATCTAAAAGGTGTCAGGAGAAGAGGACCAGGCTCTTGTCAAGGCACCCAGCGATGGCACAAGGGGCAGTGGGCACAAACTGGAACGTAGGGGGTTACAGCTAAACATAAGAAGCAGCTTTTTCCCAGGAGGACAGACTGGCCCGAGGGGCTGTGGAGAACCTCCTGCTCTGGAGCCCGTCAAACCCTGCCTGAGCTGTTCCTGTGCGATCTGCTCTAAGTGACCCTGCTCTGCAGTGGGGTTGGGTGAGATGACCTCCAACCGCACCAGTCTGGGATCCTGTGACCTCACCAAAGCCAGGGAGATCTGTAGCCGGGGCCACAGCACAACCTCGAGCACTCTGAAGGGATTCGAGCAGCTACCGAGGCGGACGCGCCCCGGGTCGGTGCCGGGCTGTGGGAGCGCCTCTCTCCGATGCCAACCGCGGGGTTTGGATTCATAGAACCACCCTGCCATCTCCTGGGAAGGCCGTGGAAACGCAGCACAGAAGGCTCAGACCACCTCTTCCCCAGCTGCAGGGCCCCTGCGCCAGCATCCCAGAGAAACTGGTCCCACGTCCCACCTGCGATCCGCAGTCTTCGTTTTTTTCGTGCTGTGGTGTGGATAAGCCCTTGAAACATGAAAGCCAGGCAGGAAAGGACTTTCCCACTGTGAGGACCCCTCCAGCCACGGGCAGCAGCAGACCCCCACCAGCTCTGGTACATCCTCCAGCGATGGAGGTAGGGTGCCACGGGGCACAGCAGGGAGAGCTGGCACTCAAGTCAATGCAGACCAGTGCACACGGTGACATACACCCGGGAGCCAAGGGCCTGAAAGTGTCAGCCAGGGGCACTTAGAGGTGGTTTTCAAAGCACCACAAAGCTTTGGGAGGTAAAGAACCTTTGGGAGCTTCAGGGGTGGAGAAGAACTGATACTGTGCAAAGATGGTACAAAAGCAGCCCACAAGGGTCAGCGAGTGTGGTCTGGGCTCGCCCTTAAAAACCCCAACCCCATATGAAAACCCTGCAGTGTTTCCAGCAGGAAGATGTGTTCACTCTTGTAACACTCACAGCCCGGGACAGGAAGGACCAAAATCCTTTCTCTAGCCTGGGACACATGTGGAAACACAATGTTTGCAGAGCACTTTGTACCTCGAACGCTGCTTGTGCCAGCATGGCAAAGCCACGGCTTTCCCAGCAACAACCATGTTTCACTGTTGTGGGAGGAGAAGAGCTGATGTCTGCAAGGACAACGGTGAGAGTGAACCCTAGAGCCCTTGGGGGGCCTGATACCACCCTTGTCTTGCTGCCAGATCTCTCAAAGCAGGTGAGATTCAGTGTACCCACAGCTGGTTCCTTCACAGCCACCAGTATGCACAGGGCAGCACTGTGGGTTTGGGAAAACACACTGCACTCAGGATGCTCTGGCTGAGCACCCTGAGGTTGATGCTCAGGAGCACCCTGACGCTGATGCTCCTGATGCTCAGGAGAGTGATCATGAAGGGCTTTTGGCCAGACAGACAGTTGTGGGTTTTTATAATTGTGCTGGATGTGGATGGGAATGAGAAGCATCCCAGAGCTCATCTGTGAGAGGAAGTTGGCAGGTCTTGCAGCTCTAGGCAATACACTGTGAAGCAGATTGTCCCTCAGGCAGGCATACAGATAGGAAAGGTAGGACCCAGCTCTAGATGTTCCAGATAGCTTCGATGGCCTTGCAGGAAGTCCTGCAGCAGCAAATTGTTTCAGGCTTTGCAGCTGGGGTGTGCACTAGCACATGCACCCTTGTGGCATCACAGAACATCAGGGATCAGAAGGGACCTCGAAAGAACATCCAGTCCAATCCCCCTGCCACAGCAGCATCACCTAGACCAAGTCACACAAGAACATATCCAGGCAGGTTTTAAATGTCTCCAGAAAAGGAGACTCCACAACACAGAATCACGGAACATTAGGGATTGGAAGGGACCTCGGAAGATCATCTAGTCCAATCCCCCTGCCACAGCAGCACCACCTAGACCAAGTCACACAGGATCATCTCCAGAGCACCCCAAAGCTCTATACCTGTGGCCCCATGTTGGGCTGGGGCCGGGAGTCACCTTGTCTCTCCAGTCACCCGCACAGCCCCAGGTGGCAGGCAGCTGCCTGCCTAATAAAACCTGGTGATTAACAGCTAACAAGCAAAAAACCCTCAGACAGGGGAGGGAAGCGAGTCTGCTGGAATTAAGGTCAGGAACTTGCTGACATTTGCTGGCATTTTATTCTGACGAGCTGGCAGAGCTCATTCTCATCAGACACATGCCTACGTGTTTATTTATTTTAGAGGTGGGATAGGGATGACTTCCAGAGCCCTTTTTAAACAAACACTGGCCCCTGTTTGATACCTGCTGGGGTGTAAACAGACCATTAGTGGAACCACCTGTAAAATCAGGTTCTGCCTTTGTAGATACAGAGATTCTTTGCACTGCTGTTTCATTTCCAGCTATCCCAGGTTTTTGAAAGGTCTCTGCAAACCCGAAGTCTGGAAATGTTTTTGTTTTGGAAAGAAACACGCAGTGGCTCTGAAATAAACACACACCCTGGAGCGGAGCAGGTGCTGCCCAAAACCAGCATCCCTCCCCAGCAGCCTCGTTGCAGTCTATGATGACAGCCTAGAGGTTTGGGACACCCAGGGTCCCAAGACGTGACAGCTTAGGGGTTTGGGACATCCAGGGTCCCAGTGCCACAGCAGGGAACTGGTGACAGTGGGACCGCATCCCTGGGAGCCTCCCACCTAGGACCAGGAGCACTCCCACATCCACTGAGCGCTCCACAGCCACACAGAAGCCATCCCACGCAATATGCACATTGTGTTCTCCCTGGCCCATTAGCGATAATCACGTCTCAGTGCCATTAAATGTCTGAACATCACTGTCTGAACATCATTCTCAACCATCCTCAGCACCAGCTGCCAGGGAACTTATCGATAACTGTATTAACAGCTGCTCGTTAGAGCAATCAGCACCTACCTCCTCGATGCACAGAGCTTCCTGCTCCACAGCGAGCCCAGCCCAGGGCTCTGCTCCTTCCTCAGCTCTCAAACCGCCTGGAAAAGTCCTTCAGCCAGCTGCCAAGGACCACATGTAGGGCACAACACACCACTAACCACCCAGACAACACCACCCCCCTCTCTGCCCAGCCTGGACCCTCTTATAGCCCCTAAAATCACCACTTCTCCAGGTGCTCCCAGTGAGCCAAACAAGATTCCCCACCCTCCTGCCAGGCCATGGAGGGGGAAGAAGTAATGCAGAAGCCTATGGGGCCAACAAGTGGGTTGGTTCTGAGTGGCCAGCAGGTTGCATGCCCACACGAGGCTTGGGTTGCCCACAGCAATGGAGATGGGAATATTTGGTGGGGCTTTGGCAAGAGATGAGAGGTCTGCTCAGGGCCCCCCTCTGACTCACTGCTGCCCACTGGGGACAGGGCGTGGTTGGTCCTCAGCATCATCAGTGCCCCCAGAGGGATGTGGCAGGCCACCCTCAGAGGGCTTCTGTCCCTGTGCTGGCACCTGCCAAGAGAGGCACAGAAACGCACAGGACGTGCCAGCGGGGTGACAGGCAACCGGGGGACATGGCTGCAGGCTGTGTGATGGGGACAGAGGGGTGACCAAGCCTCGCAGGAGGATCTAGAGATCCAGAGGGGAGCTGTTTCCATGCTTTAGTTGAAGGTGGAGCCCAGGGAATTGCCATCTGTCCAGAACCACAGGACACGGGGCTCTGAGCCGGTGCCAGAGGTTTCAGACGAGCAGCTGTGGTGGGACATGTGAGCATCCCCAGGGCACCCTGGACCTGCTTCCTTGAAGGCGGCTTTGGTGCTGGTGGAAGCACAAGTAGGTCAGTGGGAAGGGCAATGTGCCAGCAGGAGCAGTCGGAAGGAGGGAAGACTTTGAGCTCTCTTGCCTTCTCTCTGTTCCAGCGCCCAGGTTGTCTGGGAAGCCCACGTTAGGAGAGAGAGAGGATGGGTGCAGGTGCTCAGGTACTTTTGATCACAGTTTAGACTGCTCACC
The DNA here is from genome assembly GCA_028565055.1 of Phoeniculus purpureus. Taxonomy (NCBI): domain Eukaryota; kingdom Metazoa; phylum Chordata; class Aves; order Bucerotiformes; family Phoeniculidae; genus Phoeniculus; species Phoeniculus purpureus. The sequence continues at coordinate 1,857 of JAOXOE010028322.1, read as the reverse complement.
TAGCTGACTCCATTACCCAGCGAGACAGACAACTGTCAGCTGCTGCATGTGCAAATATGGAAGAGTGAACATTGCAGAGCAAATATTTCGAAACGGAAAACCGTTTCAGGCAGCTGCTGTAAATGATTTACTGAAGTAGAAGAATAGGAAATTTTGAATAAAAGTTCTGCACAGACAGAACCAGTATTTGATCATTTTATGCTGGCAGCCTTTTGAATGTGCTCTTACTGAGAGACAAGTGTACTCCTCAAATCAAAATTGACCTCTGGGTAATAAGCAGCACCTTATACAGAAAGTTTGTGTAAACACAATTAAGGTAGGACTGCTTAGTGAAACCATAAACTGACGACAGATATTCTCATTGTGAGCATTTCTCTGTATTAGTGTTGTGAAAAAGACTCCACTGTCTAATGCTACTAATTTGCTCTATTTACCTTTTTAACAAAACTCTCCGATGTACTTGGTAAAATCAGCATGTACCTGTCTGTCAGCAGAGCTGCCTTCAGTGTTTATTCACCTCCTGTTCTGCAGAACACATGCCTGGAGCAGCTGGCAGACACACTCAGGGAAACAACTGGTCCCTGTCAACACCACCCAACCTTCTGAGGCCAAGCAGGCACTTGGAAAGTCACAAATAAAGACCAATGTTTTGTTTTGCCAATAGCCCGGTGTGTTTTCTCCTCCTCTTTTGTTCAGAATGAGCAACACCATTAAAAGGATCTGATTAGAACAAAGGAACAGGGATCACTGTAACACCTATGATAGAAATGAGAACGAATAATGGAAAGAACCCCCCAAATCAGGCAAATAATACCAGGTGAAGCAGAACATACATCCGCTGGGAACAATTACATAGCAGATGCATCCAAAAACTCGTTCTCAACATATAATTTGACGTGCTCCCAGCAATGTCATTCACCGCACTTACAAATAATTCCTCACAGGTGGTGTGAACTGAAGGGGCGTGCAGGGTCCTCGTGTTATTCACTGGGATGAGAGGAAATGTCCACTTTGTAAACACACAGTTGTATAAAATGGTTTTTGTCTTTTGTTGTGCAAACCCTTCTGCCATGCTGGATAAATCAGCAACAGGGAAACCGCTCCCTTTCCAAAAGATGTTTATTCCCCCCAAAGCAGTGCTAACTGTTCTACTATTTTACTTAGTCCTTTGAGTTTTCTTCTGCTTCACAGAAACAAGGCGCCTGGTTTTGCAAGCTCTCATGCGTGCCGTTAGTTTCACTGATTTCAGCTACTTTTGCTGTACTTCTAACGTCGCAGATCTGGTTCCTTTGAGCTCATTTTTAATAATCAGATCCTCTGGCAGGGCCAAGTCCTGCTCGTTCAAGTATAGCACCATTATTTTACATGGAGGTGTATATGCATGAATGAATGCAGCAAGGATTGATGCAGGATATTTTTTCCACAATCCAGCCCAAGGCACATCTCTTGTTTGAACTTTTTCTTAGTTACCGCTTCAGGCTTAATTTTGCAATGAAGTTATGGGGAATTTTCCTTGTGTAAATGGCACAGAAGCCAGTCATCAGTAGAAACTAAACGTCTTATTCTGGGGAGGGCTTCATAAATAATAACAAAACAAATACACCTACATTTCTCTTGTAGTCTGAAATTCATCAAACGGGTTCACTGTCTTTATTATTAAGGTTTATTGCAATAGTACAGCGGCAGTTGACTAGTTCTTGATAGTAGAGCAGCACTGCGCTTTTAATCGCGGTGTGCTGTGTCAAACAGGACTTTCAAGCACGTCCAGAAAGGTGAGTAGATCATAGAATCATAGAATCATAGAATCATAGAGGTTGGAAGGGACCTCGAAAGATCATCTAGTCCAACCCCCCTGCC
>JAOXOE010028321.1:0-16363 GCA_028565055.1 Phoeniculus purpureus | reverse complement strand
TGTTCCACTCCATCATCTTTGTGGCTCTGTGCTGGACTCTCTCCAGCAGTTCTGTGTCCTTCTGGAACTGAGGGGCCATTATAGGGGCTTACTTGTTTAAGCAAAAGCTACCCCACTGATACGAGCTTTGCTGTGATCTACATGTGAGGTAGAGAAGAGCTTAACCTCTACCAGTCTCTACAGGTTCCTACAACCTTAGTTTAAACCTTCTATAGAAGAGACAGTGTTTTCTTACCTAATGTAATGTCTTGTCTAGAATCTCCAAGTGTTCAGAATGATGCGCAGTTGAAAGGTGATGGAATTTGTCTCTCAGATATGCTGCTTCTGAAGTCAGTGAATCATAGAATTGCCCAGACAGGAAAAGACTTCAAAGATCATCAAGTCCAATGACCCTCTAAATCAGATCACCTCTAAACCAAGAGTCCTGACATGTTGTAGTGTAAACCACCAGAAAATTCCCTTTCAACCTTGTGTTTGAATAGTGAGATGGTGGATATGTAGTGTATCAGTCTAGGAGACTCCAGATGTGGTCCAGTGTAAGAAGCTATATGAGAAACTGTTACCCATTTTCTGGCAGTGACCAAGCAATTACCTTACAGCAGGAGTTGTCTTTCAAAAGGATTCTAATGGAAAAGGAAAACGACTTGTTTACTTACTATTTCAGTAAAACCACTTAATTAAACTTAGAAGGCAGTTTGGAGAGTCGATAGACTATAGCATAAGCTTCTTCGTGCTTATTCAGAACGGAACTGTAACTGATATTAAAAGGATATTTCACCAAAAAGGACTAATGAAGGGGAAGGAAAAAACCAAGCTTTGAATATGCTGAACAATTCTCTGCTATAAAAACAAGCCATTTAGAAAAATACTGCTCATATGTGAAACCAACTACATATTCACAAGCTGAGGCTGAATAAAAAGCATTGTGTGACCGTGCTGTGTCAGTACAGGAATGACAGCAGCTAATTTCAAGTCCAGCCAAGCATGAAAGAGCTTCATGTTTGGTTTTGTTTGTCTTTTTGTTCTTCTTTTTAGAGCTGTTACAAGGATGGAGTTATGAAGCCATCACCATTATACTAGCAGCTCCTTCCTACCCCGCTTCAGTTTCATAATGCTGCACACAGCCTCTTGCTATAGTCAATACCGACAAAGATAAAGGGCATAAGAAACTACAATGTAATTCAGTAGCTGCCTCTTTTATTGCTGTCTTGCACCATATTGACACCACAGAAACAGAACCTCATACGACACCCCGATGGCACTGACCTCAAGAACATGAGCAGGCTGCCCAGGGAAGAGCTGAGTCACCACACCTGGAAGTATGCATAGATGTGCCACATTGGGACACGGTTTAGTGGTAGACTTGGCAGTGTGAGATTTATGGTTGGGCTCAATGTTCTTAAAGGTTTTTTCCCAACCTAAATTATTTTATGTTTCTATGTCTCAGATGCTGGGACTCGTATTTCTCTTTCTTAATGGATGAGTCATCTTTATCGTAAGGGTCTCCATTTTCAATTGCCCTCTATGTTTGAAATGTCTAGTGAGGAAATGATAAATCTTTACTCTAGTGAGTGTAAGTTCTCCATGGGACAGCACGGTGCCTTGGTGGCCAAGAGGGCCATTAGTATCCTGGAGTTCATCAAGAAATGTGTGTCCAACAGTTCATGAGAAGTTCTTCTCCCCCTCTACTCTGCTCTAGTGAGACTACACCTGGATCATTGTGTCCAGTTTCGGGCTCCCCATTGAAGAGAGACAGGGATCTACTGGAGACAGTCCATACTGGAGGGCTATGAGGATGATGAAGGGACTTGAGTGTCTTTCCTGTGAGGAAAGACTGAGAGAACTTGCGCTCTTTAATATGGAGAAAACTGAGAGGGGATCTTATGAGGGATGGGCATTAAGAGGAATGGGCCAGTATTCTTTTGTCGGTGCCCAATAATTGGACATGGAATAATGGGGATAAGCTAGAACACAGGAAGTTCCACCTCAACATGAGGAGAAACTTGTTTACTGTGTGACAGAGCACAGAGAGATTGTAGAGTCCTTGTCTGGAGACATTCAAAACCCATCTGGACATGTTCCTTTGTGACCTCCTGTAGAGATTCCTGCTCTGGCAGGGCAAGGCTGAACTACATGATCTTTAGAGGTCCCTTCCAACCCCTATCTTTCTATGATTCTAAGATAACTTCAGCAAGAGCACTAGATGTTTCTGTGCTAGGGCCCATGTGCACTATAGGTGCTGCTCCACGTGCAGTGGCCTTAGTTGAGTCTGGCTGAGCTTGTTAAGACCTGACTCTTCACTGTTTGCAAGATACCCAGGAATTACGTTTTAGCCAAAGCTCTTTTCACTCTACTTTACTGTTAGTAGCATTTTACTACTTATATATTGTAGCTGGTTCATTACTTCAATTTGAAGACAAAGCATTTCATTTGAAGAAGTTGCTTGGAGGTGATTTCTGCTGAGATAACTGTCTCCTCTTTTTCCTGGTATTACTAACATAACAGATTTCCAAATAGTTCAGGGTTATCAGTGCCATATGATCTCCTGGTAAACTCTTCTACCCTGAGGCAGGGTGTCCCTGCCTCATGGCCATATGGTATGGGAATAAGGTAAGAAGAATCACTTGGTTTGAATTGAGATGGCTACAACTGAAGCAAAGATTATTCCCTTTGATTTCTGACGTGTAGGATATTTAGGGTAGAATCCACTCCTGTTTTCCTCCACAAGAAGCAGAAGTTTTCAGATGAAGACTCACATGAGGAGAGAGGGGTCCCATGACTTGATTCTCCATTACTTCTTACTTCACCAGTGACTAGGATGAGGATTTGCTGATGTGGAAGGCACCTGATTTTAACAAAGGGACTGATCTGTGTTAACTGTCTTACTGTGGAAGCCACTGTCCCTGCCGACAGGAGAGGCACAGAGAAGGAGGAGGAAGAGGTGGTGGTCAGCCTGTCTCTCAACAGCTCAGACCCTTGGCTGACTGGCAGAGGGGTAGGAGCTGCTGTTGGAAAAGGATGACCTTAGCTGTGGTGATTAGCTGTGCTAACTGTCCTTTTGCCCCAAGGTAAAGGGTCTGCACGTGCCTGTAATCGGTGTTAGCTGCCAGGCTGTCTGTGGGGGCATCTGAGGTGTGAGCAGTGGTAGCTGTTCGCAGAAGCCTCCCATGCAGTGCAGTCACCTGTTTGCTAGCCCCAGTGATCAAAGAGCACCATTTGATTTAGTAGCATCTGATGTTCCTCCTGATAATGAGAGGTACAGGACAATAGAGAACAAAATTAAATGAACTTATCTGCAACCCAGTGACCCAATTTCTATTTTAAGGAGACCAGAAATGTTTAAAACACACAGCTTGTTCATTCTCCTTGCAGGAGGATATGTCAGGAAGAGACGGTTCTGCTCGACAAGATATTTTAACAAGGAAAAAATTGTACGTGGGTCTTCAACAATGAAATAATTTATCTCATGGAGATTAACTTAATCGTTGCTTTTTGTCTTTTCAGATGCAAATGGACTACTGCTGGTCTTACAAACAATCGTAGAGCTCAGAGGGGAATTCATTAGCTGCCTTGTTGTTTAATAGAATTTGGCTAAATGTCATCTTCCCAGTGTGGGGAATTTGTATGAGCAGGGACCAGCACAGAAAAATCTGTTGGTGCAGTTCTCACTTCACACTCTTTTGCAGTTGAAAGTCAGAGAAACAGGTGTAATAGCAGGTACAATTTAGATCTTGCTGTAGAAACAAATGGGTTTCTAGTTCAACGGGAAGTCCAGGCTGACACCAACTACTTTACCAACACATTCACTCTCTGTATCAATTTGTCTGTGACGTAATGGCTATTGTTTTAAGTAACTGTAGCTATCGCTGAGAGCCTTTGAACAAGGGAGACCGTATTCAAAACCTTTCCTTTTCAGGAATTAACGGTGCTATAGTTTTCTTAAAATAGCTTTTCTTGTCGCACAACTGTCTCCCTGTGGCTGTCAACAGTGGTCTGTAAAACCTTTCTCCTGTTTTCCCGATTTGATGAAAGACCTTCGCTACCGAGGGAAAATGATCTTTTCAGAGAACGTTCCTACCGAAAAGCAAAGTGTTGCTTCAGTTGTCTCCCATTTACACAGGTTTTCTTTCCCATCGCCTCTCATGAGGCACCACTCAGATGAAGAGCCCCCAACAAAAGAGAGACACGGAGTTGTGTCATTGTTCAGCCTTGAGAAAAGAAGGCTACAGGTATGGAAAATGCAGCCCTGGCCCGGCAAGGAGCTGGGCTTCCCCAAACACCTGATACAGATGAGCTGTTGGTGCCTCGTTTGGCTCAACCTTCCTTTGTCTTGTGTTTACCCCCAGCTAATTAGGATGACCACAGGTCACCTCACTTAGGGTATAAATGGAGCCCTGCAGGGAAGTTGGAGTGAAGCTGTTTTCTTTGAAGCAGCAGGTTTGCAGTCAGGGTTCCTCTAGTGGATTGGGGCACTGTCCGAGGACACCTACTGAGATTCAGTGATTCCTCACCCCCTGTTTTCTGGTGAGTAACCAATGGTTTGGTAATCTTGAGCAGGAGAGTCCCCTTCATATGTGTGAGTGCTGCATGTTTTGGCTTATCTTCCTCAGATAACTCCTTAGAAGTTAAGAGTTTTATTTTGCAGTAATGTATCCCCAGTTCACGTCTCAGCTTGTGTTCTGTTGGAGCTCCAGGCAACTCTGACTGTGAAAGAATTGCATTTTTTGGATTGTTACTGCTGTCTGTTTTGTGGGTATTTCTTTGACAACACAGGGATTTTATGGTAGCCTTCTAGTCTCTGAAGGGAGTTGATAGGAAAGAGAGTGAGGGACTTTTTACAGGAGCCTGTAATAATAGGATGAGGGGTAATGCTTTAAACTGAAAGAGGGTAAGTTTAGACTAGATGCTTTTTTGCTGTGAGAGTGGTGAGACACTAAAACAAGTAGCACCAAGAAAGCTGTGGATGATCCATGTGGGAAAATGATTGATGAGTTGGGAAGACTTTTACTAAAGGCTAATAGAATAATAGAGTAGTTAATGAGCTTTGATTGTTATTAAAGGTCAATAAAATAACAGTTAATGAACTTGTTATGAACTAACTACTTGGCACAGTTTTCCTCTGACAAGAAGAAGAGGGAGGATTACTGTGGTCTGTTGGAATTTCTTGCTTGGTTGATGTTCAGATTAGCAAAGAGATGGGTGATGCACGGGGCCATAAATCATTGGTGAGCTGTAAATTGTTGAAAAGCAGGTGAAATATGTTATCAGAAAACCTCAAGGCCTCTATGAGATGATGAAAAGCAGAGCTCTGTCAGTTTTGGAGAGAGGGGAGAGGAACTTAGAATTAATAGAGTATGTATGAATCAATTAGACATGTAAGTTAAAACCCTATAAACTCTCTCAATATGTTGTAATCGGCACTTGCAAGGTATGCCATGTCCTTGTCATGCCAAACATGCTGTAATTAAACTATTCTTCCAATTATAAGTGAAGGTCTTGTTTGTGATCACCTGAAAGACCTGAAAGTGTTCAAGTCCATGGGACCAGATGGGATACACCCACGGGTCCTGAGAGAACTGGCAGATGAGGTTGCTAACACCCTCTCTATTATATTCCAAAAGTCATGTCAGTCTGGCGAAGTCCCCACTGACTGGAAAAGGGAAAACATAACTCATATTTTCAAAGAGAGTAGGAAAGGGGAACCAGGGAACTACAGACCAGTCTCACCTCTGTGCCTGGTAAGATCATGGAGCAGATCCTCCTGGAAGCACTACTGAGACAGGAGACTAGTGAAGAGGTGATTGGGCACAATCAGCATGGCTTCACCAAAGGCAAATCCTGCCTGACCGACCTGGTGGCCTTCTATGAACAGGTCACAACATTAATGGACGAGGGGCGAGCAGCCCTTTGATACTGTCCCACACCACATTCTGGTCTCCAAGCTGGTGGAACATGGCTTTGATGGGTGGACGACTAGATGGGTAAAGAATTGGCTTGATGGCCGCACCCAACCAGTGGCTGTTAATGGGTCCATGTCCAAGTGGAGGCCAGTGACAAGCTCAGTCCTGGGACCAGTCTTGTTCAGCATCTTTGTCAGTGACATGGCCAGAGGCATTGAGTGCACCCTCAATGGGCAGCAGGTCAAGGGAAGTGATTCTCCCCCTCTACTTGGCTCTGGTGAGACCCCACCTGGAGTACTGCGTACAGTTCTGGAGCCCTTATTACAAGGAGGATATGGACATGCTGGAGCATGTCCAGAGGAGGGACTCAAGGATGATCAGAGAGCTGGAGCACCTCTCCTATGAGGACAGACTGAGGGAGCTGGGGCTGTTCAGTCTGGAGAAGAGGAGGCTCCGATGTGACCTTCTTGTGGCATTCCAGTATCTGAAGGGGAGCCTACAAAAAAGCTGGGGAGGGACTTTTTAGGGTATCAGGTAGAGACAGGACTAGGGGGAATGAAGCAAAGCTGGAGCTGGGTAGATTTTAGACTGGATGTGAGGATGAAACTCTTTACCGTAAGAGTGGTGAGAGCCTGGAATGGGTTGCCCAGGGAGGTAGTTGAGGCCCTGTCCCCGGAGGTGTTTAAGGCCAGGCTGGATGAGGCTTTGGCCAGCCTGATTTAGGGTGGGTTGTCCCTGCCTATGGCAGGGGGTTTGGAACTGGATGATCCTGTGGTCCCTGTCAGCCCTGACTGATTCTACAATTCTATAAAGCCTGTGTTGTAGGCGCTTAAAACTTCTAGAAAATAGTATGAATGTGTTCCTGTGTGACTTGGTCTGGGTGGTCCTGCTGTGGCAGGGGGATTGGACTAGATGATCTGTCGAGGTCTCTTCCAATCCCTAATGATTCTATGATTCGAAGTCCACCGTCACCGATTTATTCGCCTAGCAGCACATCAAACTTTGGAGACAGTTTGGCCCAGTTAGCACTAGAGGCCTTATACAGAGCAGAGTATAAAGCAGCAGTAGATCCTAAGCAGATCCTATTTTATTTCCTCCTTATCAGACTGCTAACACCAGAATGACCTACATCTGAACTACAGGGTGCAAAGCAGTAACCATTTGATAATCCTTCTCCATATTCAGAGGCTTAACGGTTACTTTGATAAAGTCAAATCTTCACATTTAGTTGGACCTTGCTGTGGCATGCTCTCTGTTCTGTGAGGCAAAGTGATAGCTGCAATCACAAGATTGAGTCCTTTAAAGCAGTCTTCCATAATCACTCATTTTCCAGACCTTACATGCTGGCATATATCTCACAAAGATCAATTCGTGGAGCTAGAGTTATTTGGTTTGAAGAAGAGGAGACTGAGGGAAGACCTCATTGCTATGTACACTACATGAAACACAGAGAGGTTGGTGCTGGTCTCTTCTCACAGCTGTTTAGTGATAGAGCAAGAGGGAACAGCTTCAAACGGCAAGGGAGGTTTAGACTAGATATTAGGAAAAAAATACCACAGAAAGAGTAGTCAGACATTGGAATAGGCTGCCCAGAGAGGTGCTTGAGTCACCACTCTGGATGTGTTTAAAGGTCATTTTGATGTGGTGTTAGGGGATATGCTTTAGAAGTGAACTTTGCAGAGTAGGTTTGATGGTTGGATTGAATGATCCCAAGGGTCTTGTCCCACCTGAATGACTCTGATTCTAAGATTAGCTCACTGTTAACAAAAAGTCCAGCAGTTTTGCACCAGTACTATTTTAACCTGGCACTATAAAATGTAGTACTTTTCAAACAGAAAATAAAACAGGAGGTGCAAAGCTGTTTGACAGTGGTTATGAAAAGCAGCAGTATCTTCAGCCCTAGGTTAATTACACTGCCCTCTGACCTATCAGTAGCTCAGCAGACTAGAAATGCCCTAAAGCTAGTTTATAAAGTGCTGGAATTATGACAGCAAGAACTATTATTCATATGTAAGATTATAATAAGCCTTTAAGATGCTATGAAGAAGCTAGGAACTGTGGCTTGAGGAAGATAAATATTTATCTTTAAAAAAAGTATTTTTAGCACTAGTCAGTAGCATTTTAGAATGAATAAAATACATTGCAAACCAGCAAATTTTTCTACTGAACAGCTCTTTAAACATGAGCAATCAATATCCAGGTACTACAAAAGCTAAAGTCTCACAACTGCAAAGCAGGACCATAGAGTCATACAGAAACTGAAAGCTGAGGAATGTAGTTAAAGAGGTCACAAATCCAGTGATTTACCAAAATCTTTAAAAAAATATATGTAATTTTACATCTAGTGACATTTAATCAATTCTCTCTCCTACAACACAACATATGCTGCTACAGAGATGCAAACTTGAATGGACATTGAGAACTAAATACAATTAAAATCACCAGCTGAGACTCCAGAATAATTTCACAAAGAATAAAACGTTTGTCTAAGAAGTGATTGATTCAGCATATCCAAATACTATGCACGAATGTGGTCTGCGCCAGATGTGGAAACAAGATGGCAACCTGACATACAGGCCTTTGATGGATGACCACACCCCATAAAAAGGAATGAATCCTCTATTAGTCAACGCATTTCTGCAGATTCAGAATCCTCTACTCTTTTCAATGCACCTTTCACCTCTTCACAGCCTCAGATAAGCCACTACCACCCACCCATCCTCCCGTTATTGTTCGCCTTCCTTTTCTCCCTGGCTTCTCTATGCCTTTAGTGGATGGAAGGATAAAGTGGTAGATTAGTACTGAGGAGAGGCAAAAATCAAAAAAACTCCATAATTTTACTGCGGGAGTGCATGTATTAGCATACAGTAGTTAAATTTATTATGACATCCTATTTTTCAGAAGTTTGATTCTAGATTGGAAATCACACAAATTAATTTCCATTCTAACACATGGAAGAGAGCAAGGGTCAACAGACAGTGGTCCCAACCAGGACGCAGAATTTCAAGCTGGACAAGTTTGTAAAGCTCTGGCTTCCCCCAATGCTTTACATAAACACAATACACTCTAAAGGTTAGAATAACAAACTTGTATGAAGCCCTGACATTTGAGTCATATTCAAGAAGGGATCTATTGTAATTATCTATTCAAAACACCCACGTAGTATCTTTGAAAAATTGAAAAGGCAAGGACAGATAAGGGCAAGAGGTACTAATTTTTGCCATTTTAGCTGTAGGCAGTACAAGCCTTGCTTACTTGCCAGTAGCCGAAATAAAGCTCCTCAGCTACATACACTGATCTGATAAATTGATCAGCATGACACATTCCTACTAATTATTTCCTTTCATAACTAATAGCAGTATTGCCATAGCAAGATACTTCAGGAAAATCAACTAAAATTAAACCAGCCCAGAGCAACAGCAATGAAGAAAAATAAAATTAAAGAAAAAAATGAAAGTCACCATCCCTCCCCAGACCAACTTAAAGCAGAAGAGCAGTTCACTGTTAGATAAGTTCCACTACAAAAGAACAAGTGGAAACATGTTATTGTTAGTGGTACTGTATTCTTGCTGTTTTGTCAATTACATAGCCCAATCAGAAGGATGCAGCCATCAGCAGATAGTAAAATGCACACTTGTTTTCTATCTCTATGTAGTGCCAAAGATTAATAGTGACCAAGGAAGAAAAAAAACTTCCAGCCAGAAACATCCCAGCAAGAAACCAAGAGATTCACAGATACCGTATTTGAAGCAGACATCTGTTGCTATCCAGCTTAGTAGTTTTTGTCCAACAGTGGCCGAGTCCTGGGCAAGAGCCAAGAGGAATGTTTCTCTCTGCACCTCCCAGGAAAGGTTGGGTATCTGCAGTGTCTCAGCACAAAAAGAATCATCCATGTGTCAACCTTGGTTCTCAGCACTTCTTGTCAAGATCAGGATGCTGTTCAGCCATGTAAGTTTCCAGTTCATCCCGAAAACTGTTGCTAAAATAGAGTATTATTATTGAAGCAGATGCTTTGTGCTTTCCAGTAAGGCTGCTTATACTTGACTCAGGGGAAAAAACAGAACAGGTATCTAGAAACTGATTAGGGAACTGATAAAAAATAAACTAGATCTGACCTTTTCTTTCCTATGCTTCTTTCTGCCAGATTTTCCTGGTTTCTAGTTAATGTTAAGATAGATTAGTTTTACAGTCTAGTTTGTTGAACTGCTGACTGCTATGAGTATTCACTTCTTAATCATGAAGGTAGGTACAGTGAATCCAGAAAAAATATAGAAGTGTGTTTCACACCCACAAAAAAGAATCTCAGAAATTACCAATCTCAAGCATTAATACAGTTACTGAATGTCAATTCAAGGGAAGACTCAAGATTGAGTTGCACTGACAAGTTCTAAACTTAATGTTTTTAGTCTACAGAAGTTCCAGCTTAGGAAACTCTGTAGTCTACAATGTAGAAGACTACTATCAGAGTTTAAATTTCTCAGCTTGCTATCAGACACATAAAAAGTAAACAGCTACCATATAAGAACACGCAGTAAAAAAGTTCAAGCTATGCCTAAAAACATTCACAAAGATTACAGTAGTTCACGGAACACTTAAGAATTTAACTGCTGCCACATACCAGTATCTAGACATAAGGAGCTGCAAAAACATATCACTTGTTTTAGCAGTGCTACTGAAGATAGATGTATTTGCTTTTGTGGGCTCTAACACATTTCTGTTCCAACTGCAAAGAATTAATACAAAGCATTTCTTGCATCCTGCACGGTCCAGGGATTAGTCAGTGTGGCAGGTACAGTTTTGTCTTTCATAAAAATATACTTATAATTGCAAGTTCACTAGAAATCAGTGAATTAGCACCACACCTACTGCTAGATACACAAAACTTCTTCCTGCCTTTTAGTCTAAGCCTCTGGGTGTCATTCTCCTGACTTTTCTTGGTACTGTTTCCTCAAGTTTCACTCAAAAAAAAAAAAACCAAACACAAGCTATCCCATCAAAAACACAGAACAGCAGTAGTAGGCAATTACTTCTTTCTGACAGAAAAGCTGATGAGTTGAAACTGACTGTGAAGAGATATGGAAGGTGATTTAACACTACATATTTGAAATAAGATAGTTCAACACAAGCAAAACAAACCCCATGTGTTTTCTCTTATTTCAAGTTAAGGACAGGTAATGTGAAAAATACATCACAGCAACTTCCAGTGGCATATACACACACTGACCATTTTTTCCTGCTTAGTTCAGGGGAATTCAGAATGACACATTTAGGGTTATGTTTCATTCCTGGCAGCTGACAGTGCCATAGACACCTAAACCAATCCAGTGGCTTATTTCTGCTATTATCTGTATTCTGCTTCTGTCACACTATCCCATCCTCATCCCTGTAAGCGCTTGCATCCATCAGATGTGTTTGTTTTGCAAGCCCCTAACTGCTCAAGAGACAGCTGACTGACTGTTAAATCGGATCAGACTGAGGCATGATAAGGGCTGATACAAGCACACAAGAAGCAGGAGCACGCAGTTGGGAGCAAGATTTCTCCATACTATTGGTTCCATGACACTTGATGATAAAGGATGGCACCTGAGTGTATTCTTAGACTGTGGTTTCATATTGAGTGTTCAGCACCAATGCTGACTTGCACTCGTGCCTCTGTAATACTAGTTTGAACTACTCCATCATTCCATCTTCCCCCACAGCATCAAAAACTGCATGCAAACCTGTGCCGTGATTCTGATCTAGATTCCATTCCTGTTCCTCCAATGTTTGCAATTACACTAAGATCACTTCCTTGATCTGTTTTACAGTGTAGCTCAAAGCATGACTGGTTCACAGAAACACTACACCAGGATTACCATGCAGCATACTGGATGATGGCACTATGACCACAGCAAGACTGTCATTTAAAGACAAAGTACAAAGGAAGAAAAGAGTTCAAAGCAGGTATAATTTTGAAATAATTTCTGCACACAGTCTATTAGTGGCTTGACAGATAATATAGCACCAAACGATCAAAGTAATCACTAGCAGATTGAGAATCATACTATAGATGTATAGTAAAATAACTAGTGCTGCTACTGTGCAACTATAGAAGTCACCTACCAACCGTTGCAGCAGTTTTACCAAAAACAGGTGACACTAACCTGCTGTGAAGTACTTACAGCAGAAGTGAAAACAATTCTGTGTACTGTGGGAATAAGACACAAAACTACTTACTGCAGGAGTGCTACCAATGTAAGGATAATACCAAAGGCAGTAGCTGCAAATCTTATGATTTGAGAAGACTGGGGGAAATTCCTCGTCCTGAAAAGGGTACTTTAGAGACAGTTTGTTCAAAAGTAGTAAGATGGAACAAAAATTCAAACAACAAAAAAGGAAGGGCAGGTCCATCATAATAGATTTAAACAGACCAATGTTTTGTAGTTTAGAAAAGAGTAAAGGAGTGTTTCTATGTTAGATTTCAAACATAGAAAACTGGATTTTCACTTTGATCAAATTTCAGTTTTTGTACCAATACCAAGCTATTTCCTGTCAACTGTGTACCCTTGGGCTGCAGAACAGGAGCATTAAAACTTCAGTCCTTTCTCTCTCTCAAATAGCAATTTATTTTATTAAAAGTAGTTGAGACAGTATTTGAACTTCATTTTTCACAATAAAACATTGTTCAGGGGCTTTTATTTTTTGACAATACAAGGTAAGGCCTTAGCAAGAAGACTTCAACATCTGTGACTGGAGTTACCTAGCCCTTCCTATTGTGTCTCTGTATCTATTCAAGACATTATAGGGATCCCATGTACTTACCACCATTCTACCTGTAAAGTTCAAATTAAATTGGTCATTAGGACCAATGACAACTTGAAGTATAAATCCTTATTTCTTAAAATCTTGTTTAAGACTGAAGCTAGACTTTTATAACTCTGTAACTACGCAATTCTCTCACTCTAATGGAACATATTTAGTCAATTCACATTAAAAGGTCTTTAATTCACATTAAAAGGTGATTAAAAAACACCAAAGAACAATTTTTAACCACTGATTATTTGCCTTTACAAAACTACTTGCACAGTAGTCATGTGCCAGCTGCATCAGGTGCTGCAACTCGTAGGTTTCTGGCACACACAATTCATAAACACTGTATTTTCCTTGTTTGTTATGCCACAAACAAGGACCTTACCTAGAACAAAACGTATTAGTCACTGCTGCTATAAACAGCACCTGCTAGCAAGTGTTATGCACACTGTAAGACCACCAGTCAAGATATTCAGGTGTCTTTCAAAGAGCATCTCTTGTTGCATTCTGATTGAGTCATGCAAGAGTTAGGTACACCCATAAGCATACGTTCTAGGTAGGCATCCTAAGAATGTTAGTACTCAGCGCACACAAAATTTACTATCCGAACAGCCATTTTGTGCTGAACAACCCTTTTAGAAATTCTGTGAGAGTATTTATTTACAACGCTAAGCCCTTTGGACTTTTAGGTACAGTTAGATGCCAAGTAAGAAAAGTCTTAGTAATGCCAGTAAAACACTATCACTGTTTTTCTTTTAGAATTCTCTAAATGCTTTAACATTTTGACTGAGTCTTGAAAGTATATTCCACAAACGAACATAGTAAGCTGGCAAAACCCATTCTTTTAATTCTAAAGCCCATGCAAATACTTGAATTTTTACAAAATTCAGAAAACAAGCCCTAATCAGATCTGAACCTCAAGCAAACAATATGCTGCAGGCAACCAAGTATTCTGTCTCACTGCTGCACATAGGAACAGTCCATTGACTATGATCCTCAAGTTGGGTAAATGCTGCCTCAGCTCAATTTATCCTTTGCATATAGCTAATGAGCGATCCTTTACACATAAAGGATTTCATATGAAATTTGATATTTGCATTTCTGTACTAACAAAGAGATAAGTGATACAAGACACCATGTTGCTTATCTGAAGGTTTTAGCAGAAACAGTATCACACATTCAAGGAGCTCGTACTTTCCTGCTTTGCTTGCTGAGTGCAATGCTTGACAGATGATAGTCCACAGAACTGCATCAACTTTCGATACTTTATGAAATTTAAAAAAACATTAAGAATAGCATAGTACTAGTTTTTGTCGGTGGTAGTTTTTATTTAGTTTATTTAGTTTTATTTAGTTTATTTAGGACTGACAGTAAGCTACTTCAAGAATTGGAATATTTTAATCGTGAGAATAATTAACCATTTTTACTTTGGAAAATTATTTGAAACGATGTCAAATGTTATTTTACAGAATTTCAAAGGAGTAAGGCATAAAGCACAACCAACCACCCAAACCTCTATCTCCATTATCCCAATTATTCACTTTCTTGCCAGTTTGTTTACACTTTCTCTAAAGTAAGTGCTGCTCAATACACCCACCAAGTAACCACTCTTAACAGAGGTAACTCTTGACTATTAAACCATAATCAATGTCCTTCCCCCTCAGCAGCTACTAGTAATTTCAGGACTCCTTTCCATTAACTATATTTTATATCTTGAACACACAAAGATATCATATCCTAAATAACTTCTATTCCAAGGAAGAGGAAACTAAGCGTGAAGCAACACCACTGTGTCATCAGTGTAGTAACATACTAATTATGCTATGGCTTTACACTTTGCAAATCTCAGTGAAAGAGCAACCTGAAAATAACTACTTCGCAGAAGTTCTCCACATACAATAGACATGCCTAAGAGAGGAGCAGTGTAGAGGTGACGTTTCATCTTATGGAGCACTCCTTGCATTTTCTAGCAGTACTTGCCAGCACTGGTTGTGCTGTACAGTTGTGTCTTCAAATGTATCTGCCAGCACATCTTTAACACTTGAAAAACCCCTTTGGTTATCAACTGTCAAGCAGAGGTTTAGGATTTGGGTTGAAATTTAGAGTAACATAACAAGTAACCAGAGGTACAGTCAGTTACACATCAACCCATTAGATTTAACCACCTGTCACAACACATACACCAATGAACTAGCTCTCCTATATATTCTAATTAAACTGCATTCTTTCATCAGGCAGCTTTTCGTGTCTTTGCATAAGGAAATTCAGAAACTTTGCTTTCCTAACAGTACTATAGATTGAAGGATCAAAAGCAGTGCAAGCACACACAGGTGTTAGAACAGGTGTTTAAAAGTGTTATTGGGGCAGCGCGGCTGGCACAAGCAGCCACTAGGTTACAAAAGAAAACAATATGGCAAAGGCAAATCTCCCGTCATGGTAAGCGTAGTAACTACTCGTTAGAAATTCACTTCTCTCGCCAGTCGCGTCTCAAGCACACGCAGAAACACCGAGCGAACAGCTGCTGGCCCTCCCGGCTGCACCTCGGTGTGTTCGCACCGACACCCACCGGAGCGGCCAGGATTTGATCCGATTTCCTAAAGGAAACGTCTGTGCAAACCGCACCGTGTTCACGCCCGAACCTCGCTCCAGCGCGAATCCGTTCCCACCTCACGCCCAGCCCGTAACAGACGGCGACGCTCAGAGCGGGAAGGGGCCGGGCCAAGACGGGAGCCGTTACCCGCGAGCAAGAGCCGTTGGGCGCGCGGAGCGCATCCCGCGCGGCGAGGCCGTCAGGGACACGCGGGGGAGTCACGTGACGCTGAGGGAACCTAGCGGCACGAGAGGCACCGGAGCGGCAGCGGCGAGGGGGAGGTGGGGTGGAAAGAACTGCGGTCGCCATGACAATTTCCAGGGGGAGGGAAAAACTTCAAATCCCAACCGTCAGTGCAGGAGCTGCTCCCTCTTAAAGGCGCACACACATAGAGGCGGACTACCGCCCCCCAGGCGCTGGCGATGGAGGAGGAGAGGGGAGGAGAGGAGAGGAGGGGGGCAGCCACCGGCGCTCACCGCGCGAATGACATGAAGCTGAGACAAAAGGACCCGGCCCGAGAAAAGGTCTCGGTCGACAGCGAAGAGAGAGACAGAGCAGGCTCGACAGAAGCAGTAATGGCCCCCCTGCGCTGCCCGGGGTGGGGGGGCTACGAGCCTTCACTCTGCCCCACAGATCCCGTCTCCGCTTCCGCCCTGCAAGAAAGCCGCTGAAACCGCTCCTCCACTCCTCCGTCTACCCTGGAGACCGGGCACAGGGCACTTCACCCGCTCCTCCTCACGAGCAGATCCCGTTTCCCGACCCGCCGACCTATTCCCCTCAAAGACCCTACAGCTCCCTCTTAACCCCCTCTCAGGGATACCCCATCGCCGTGGTCGAATCTACCTCCCCCCCGTCTCTCTTACCCACACAGTGCATGAGCCGGTGCCGCCAGGAGTCGAGTTCTCGGCGGACTCCCCTGCGCTCCGCCGTGCAGCGAGGGCTCCGGCACTGAGAGGCGGCAGCAGGAGGAGCAGGAGCCGCGGCGGCCATTCTGTCTGTTCCCTTTTCCATCTGCTTCTGACCTCACGCCGCTCATTTACATACGAGCGCGCGCTCCCCAGCCTCTTCTCCCTTTCCCCCCAAC
>JAOXOE010028320.1:0-16371 GCA_028565055.1 Phoeniculus purpureus | reverse complement strand
TGGTCTAGGTGATCCTGCTGTGTCAGGGGGATTGGACTAGATGATCTTTCGAGGTCTCTTCCAATCCCTAATGTTCTATGATTCTGTGATTCTGTGACTATGTACCAGTACATAAAGGGTGGCTGCCAAGAATATGGAGACTCCCTTTTCAGATGAGTCCCATAGCAAAGACAAGGGGTGATAGGTACAAGTTTCTCCTGGGGAGATTCCAATTGGAATCTAGAGGAAAAGTTTCCACTGTGAAAGCAATCAGACGCTGGAATGGTCTTCCCAGGGAAGTGGTGGATTCTGCAACTTTGGACAGGTTTAAGGCTCAGCTAGACAGGGTGCAAGCCATCTCATTTAAACTGGATTTCTTTACCTTAAAGGGTTGGACTGGATGATCCTCCAGGTCACTTCCAACCTGGTCTGCTGGGATACTGTGCTATTCACTTTGTTATTTAGTACCATAATTTCCAGAGATGGGAGATCTATGCTACCAGCTCTAGTGTGGCAACATCTGAGCATTACAATTGCAGTATTCTAGAATAGATAGAGTAGATTCAGTTGAAAGGAGCCTGCAACAATTATCTAGTCCAGCTGCAAGACCCATAGATCTGAGCTCTCTTGGGCTAGAAGGATGCTGAACCAAGATGTCCTGTCTCTTGTGTGTACTCTCATCATTGCACTGCCCAGCTGCAAGTTGCTTGTCAAGGGCAGTGGGATGAGACCCCGGCTATGAGGATGTGCCTTGCTATCCCCACAGCTCCTGGCCACCAGCCAGCTTGAGGCTTCTGTGTCAGACTGACACCTGGGCAATGTATAGACCTGCAATCATTACAGAGCTAACCTTTTTGTCTCTAAATGCATCACAAGACAGGGAGCTTGGAGACAGGGGTCTTAGTGTCACTGACTCACAGGAACCAAGTGCCTCATTTCTCGGCTATGGCAGTTTGGAGTGTGAGCAAATCCAGGTGTTCTGGGAGCTTTCAAGTTCGACCAGCGATGTACCTCATGAGTATAAATTGTTATGGACAGTTTAGCACTTAGACAAAGGCTAAAAGCGATCTATCCTCTCTGTGGTTCTGTTAGTTTTTGATTTTCGTGTGGTGTCTTATTAGTCTAGCCCTTAAAATTTCCATCTTCAAAAAATGGAGATGAGGGAGAGAAGCTGTTTGAGCCACAATTAGTGAGTTAATCAGCTTTTTAAGGGTGCTGCAGCTATGTCTTTTCATCCTCTCTTTGATGTTCCATTAAGTAATTATTTGAACATAGGACAAGATTTGTTTGCTTTCCATTAAGTTATTTAATTTGATTTTACAGCAGTAAATTATCTTTCAACGTTTTCATTGCTGACAGAGGTCTGCATATGAAAAGCATGTTGGAACCAGTCCAGGCTCTACTGGTTGTGGGTGGAGTTACAAGACAACACCTTTCACCTCAGCCAAAATACTACATACTTTTATATGACGTGTAGAGTTAAACACTGTGTTATCATCCCCCTCTCTTTTCAAATATACTCTTAAGATCAAGCGTGCATAATCCATTTACCGGGAAAACAGAGCTATCTCTTGTCATTTGTTACCTAGGTGGTTGCTTTTCTTTTTCTTTCCCTTTTCCTCTCTTCTCTTTTCCTCTCTTCTCCTTTCCTCTCTTCTCTCCTCTCCTCTCCTCCTTCTATTCTCCTCCCTTCCCTTCCCTTGTCTTCCTTCTCTTCCCTTTCCCTTTCCCTTTCCCTTTCCCTTTCCCTTTCCCTTTCCCTTTCCCTTTCTTTTTCTCTTTCCCTCTCTTTTCATGTAATTAAAACACCACTTTGATCTTTTTCCCAGCAAACACAAATACAAATAGATAAGGTGCTTTGGCTTTGGACCTTAAATTCCATGTAGAGAAAGATTTTTTTACATTTCAGTAAGTGCTTTATATATCAAGACTGTCTGAGTCTATTCTAAAAGTAAGATGATCTGAAAATGTCTACAAACCACAAGCTTGGACTTAGGCAATAGTAATGTGATGCAGAGTTTTCCTTAGTCAGGATTAGACCATTAACTCTCTGGCTGCTCTGTTGTTGGATAAGTTCTGCTTGGATTAAACGCAGAAAGGTTTGGTTTTCTACATCAGTCTTCTTTCAGATAATAATTTATATGAAGTAGATAACCTTCATTACTGAAGAATGAGACAAAAGGCTCAACTAATTTATCTGAGGTGCATTTCCACGGCCATCTGAGCTAATGTAGCATGCCACATGTTTGGTGGGGCTGACAGGTTACAGGACTTGGAAGAATCTCATGATCTTTCAGACAGGCATTTAAATCTTGGTGGGACATCTGTAACTTTACATTTCTGCCTCAATATGCAAAAGGAGGGATGGGGGTGGGGGGACGCCAGTGCAGCAGGTAAGCTGCACTCCCAGTTGTCTTTAGTAGCCTTAAATCTTCAACACTGGGTCCTCTCTGTATCTCTGATGAACTTTCATGGTGCTTTGCCCAATACCTCTGTGGAATAGAGAAAGCTTTCCCAGTTACCAGTTACTTAGAGTATTTATTCCTTTCCTGAGGGCAGGGATGTTGGCTGCGCATCCAGAGCCTGGTGTGGGCATGCTGTTTATCTTTTCATGCTTTTCAGATTATGCTTGCGACAGTTTATTTTGGTTTTTTAAGATGTTTTAGTGTTTTGACATTAATATGTCATCCCTCCCAGGAGATAAATGTTTTCCTGTTATACAGTTACTATGAAATCACTCAACACAAGCTAATTCGAGATAAATTGCATCTTAATAAGTCTGAAGTTCACAAGAGCTGAACAGACAGGCTTGCTATGTCTAAAAGTCGGTGGTGGCAAAATAAAAGTTCTCTCTCCTCTATCCACTTGACCTCCTAAGGAATTTTCTGACATACAATTTATCAATAATTCTTGCTTTCTGCGAGATCACAGAATCATAGAAACATTAGATCTCCAGTTGTGTCCAATGAACTATTTCTCTGAAGAATGCTAGTTCTTATTTTAAAAGACCCACCCAAACAAACTCCACAAGACACTCTCATTAATGGAATCTATTCAGGTAAGTAAAATATTTCTTCATGAAATTTTTAAATGTCTTTCTTATTCACAAGAAAGTTGTGCTATTCCTCTTAATTAAAGTCATGTCAGTTCCTATCCTTATAGACATCAATATTTTTGTAAGACCAGATGTCATTTCCTGTGCCTGACTGATCATTCAATAAGCCTTTCGTTTCAGGAGGGATCAATCTGCTTTGATAATGCTAGGATGCATCTTTCAGCGTGAAGTGTCATTTCTGCTGAAACTTATATTTTATAGTCATCGATACTTTAACGAAAGTGCTTGAAACAGAATGGATGTACCTTTTTAATGGGTTTTAATTAAACCCATACATGATGGCAGGTAACCTCTTTGGAATGACAATATATTGGAGGTGATTAATCTCAAGATTTTTCTTCTAAGGGTACTGTAAAAGGTCTTTAATCTCTTTGGCCTATTCTCTTTTTCCACTTACACTTAGTAGTACTGTGCTTCCAAGGAAGAACACTGAGAATTCTAGAAAAAGAATCTTAGCTAAGGGAATTTGTCAGGAAATGGGTTTTCTTTGGATAAAGCACCTTAGATAAAATACACCTGACCCTGTGAGCAAGGGTTTTGTCCAAGTATTTCATCTTGCTTTGTACTTATCTGGGGATTCTTCTTTGAGTATTAAGAGTTTGGGTGTAAATCATAATGGAAGAAGCACTGAAACTGCATTAAGGATTAATTCGATCAATACAGGCATGATTTCAGAATGCAGATTAATTTTCACTGTTATATCCTGCAGTGGTGGAAAGAGATCCAAAATCATGGGATCCTGCTTTGAAATTATGACTTGGGAATCAATACAATCCTTTTGATCAAGAACTTGCTACACAGAAGCCAGCTACCCCTCTGATTTCGTCTTATGAGGTGACTAGGCAAAAAGAGCCACTCTGAGCCTCCTTTTGCTCTAAGTGCAGGGATTTCTTAAATGGGTCCAGTATTTACCAGGATAAGGCTCTTACACTTCATAACTGGATGCTTATAATTCAAGCATGAATATGAACCTATTAATAATGTTTGATGACTTGATTGGTGTTTTATCTTTTCCTCACCTCTTATGCATAACTAGCTTTAAGTGCCAAGTTTAGACCTTGACTGGGATTTTTCTAGTGATGATTCTTTTCCCCGTAAAAATATAAAAAATGCTGTAGCTAAATTGTTTTTTGTTCCTGATTCTCAAATGATTCTCTTGAAGAATTTGCCTCTTGGAACAGAGCTAGTTTAAATCATCATAGAGATGAGAACACTGGGGAGAAGAGGTCCACTGGTTAGGCTAATACAAACATCAGCCTGCTGGAATCTTGAAGTCTGTGTCTTGATTACAGATGCTTCTGGAAAGGGGTACCCAGAATCTGTTTTGGTAAAATATAACTCTTGGTTTCAAATATATTGAAACCAGATTATGGGTCAAAAATCAGTCTGGCAGTTCTTACGGCTTGGAGAGGATAGAATTTTAAATAGGTTTAACAATCATCCACATGCACCTCTATGTTTGATGTTTCTTTAGAAGTATTTAAAGACTTATTTCATATTTTATTTGGTTTATCTCCTTGGGCACAGGGAGACATTGTGAGACTTTGTACCTTTCTGTGGATTCAGTTTCCCTAGTGCTTCTGTTTCCTTAGTATTTTTTCTGTGGGGAAAACGATAGGATTTATTTAATCAGCTCAGATGTGTATTTTCCCTTTGCCTAGCCTACCCTGGCATGTGTGTCTGAATTGCTTCTCTTTCTGATATTCACTTGCTTGGTGTTAAATGCTGCTTATGTTCTTCTACTGTTTATTTTCCGCTTTAGTGTGTGAGAAGACAGCAACCTGGGAAGATTTAAGGCTGACTGTGACTTGTGCCTAAGGAAAGGGACATTGCATTTAATGAAAGGTGCTCTTTGTCTTATTGATGCAGGCTCATCTTACTAAAGCTATCCAAGTATGATTATTTGGGTTATTCAAATGTTACATTGTGGCCTCCTAAAATGTTACATTGTGGCCTCCTAAAATGTTACATTGTGGCCTCCTAAAATGTTACATTGTGGCCCTACTTGTTTTGGTTTCTTTTTGATTCCTTTCTCAGAATAGAGAAACTCCAGTCCCACTCACGGACAAGGTTAGCCAGCGTCCCACTGTCATGCTTAGTCATCATTGCCGTAGCATGGCCGTGTTTCTTGTTGTGAGACAGGGTTCACTTCTGGTTGAAAGTGGAGTTCCCAGCTCCTGAAACTTTTTACCTCTCAGCCTTGGAGGGAAGGAAAGGAAGGGGAATGGAAGGAAAGTCTGATGAGGAGAAGCTAGGGGAGCTGAGGTTGTTTAGCCTGGAGAAGACTTAAGGGGGACCTGCTCCCTTTCTATAACTCCCTGAAGGAAGATTTTAGTCAGGTGGGGGTCCGCCAGGATAGAGGGCAGGGCTTGAAGCTGTGCCAGGGGAGGGTTACCCTGGATCTTAGGAAGACCTTCCTCATGGAAAGGGTGATCAGAATATGGAATGGACTGCCCAGGTCAGTGGTGGAGTCCCCATCCCTGGAGGTGTTTAAGGACAGACTGGATGTGGTGCTTACTGCCCTGATCTGGCTGCTGTGGTGATGTTAGGTTATGGGCTGAGCTGTATGAGCTCAGACGTCTATTCCAGCCTCAATAATTCTGGATTCTGTGAAAGAATTTTTCTGGCTTTGGTAGTACAAAACTACATTATATTTTATCTGGTGTTTTTTACTATATAATAACCTGTGCCCCAGGTGCTTTTCCTAACCTCCCCAGGGCTCTAAAGTCCCTCTTAATTGTTCTTGGACTATGTACTTCTAGCTCATCTCCACCCACACGAAAAATCAGCAGTGGATAATAGTCCGAGGACCTCACTAAGCCAGGAAGCTTCTTAGTGATGCCCCTAACTCATGCTCCAAGGAGAGAGCAGACAGAGCAGACCTGCCTGTGATGAGGGTCTGCAGGGCACACTGGGCTCTCCGTACACTGCAGAACAGAGACTACCATAACTAAAACCTTTGTTTTCTTCCTCTTGTGTGTGGTGGTGATGTGGGCATTGTGTATGTCTGACTGCATAGGCCCTGCAGATGCAATTTGCCCATTGGCCCTGTGCTCATTTGTCTGTTCTTCCTCTGCCAGAGCCTTGTATCTATTACACAGAGGCACCTGGGGGGGAGTGAGGTAAGAGGTGGTTATGCCTGTTGCCCCTGCCATGAGCTTCCACTTATCTTTAGGGTTTCTGTCTGTGGCCTGATAGCAGCAGGACATTGATGCCTTTTGGTCTAGTGTACCCTTTTGTAGGTGCTCCCTATCCTGTTTCAAGGTGGGTAGACTCTGGCACCAATGATCTTTCTCCTTCTCTACCTCCCTAATGCTTCTCAGCCTCTCCACTTCTCATAGTTCAGCCACCAGGCTGAGCAGATCATCTACCTGGTCACAGTGAATGAAGTAGTTCTCACAGCTGCTGCTTGCTGCCAGCACAAGGCTCTGGCATTCCCTGCAGCCTGTGACCTGGACGGCGCTATGTTTCTGTGGAAGCTCTGTCTGTGTCCTCACATCCGCTCTGGCAAATGGAGAGATTGCTGCCCCTTGCCAGGTCAGTGCCATGCTGAGTGTACATAAGAAGGGAAAAACAAACAAACAAAAAAAAGCCAACCATACCACCAGGTGGTTGGGCATTTAAAAGCCCCACGGTGCTGTGGCTCTGCCCATGCCTCTCTCCAGCTCAGCTGAACAGCTGATTAAGGGAGGCGGAGGTGGGGAACAGCTCCTCTTACCATGTGTAGGGGAAAGGCTCCTCTTTACCATATGTGGCCGAGTTTGTTCCTCCAGACTGTCGAAGACACAATCCAGTTGTAGCTCTCTGAGGCTGCTGGAAGTGTTGAATACACAACTCATATGTGTTGAAGCTTTTAACAATATCACACCATACATGTGATTTCCTAAATGCACATAATTCATTTGTACCCTGTATCAATAATTTAGTGCATAACTTGTAAAATATTGACGTGTGGTTGGCATAGACGTACACTTCTCATTCTGAAATTCTTCCCTGCCTTGATTTGTTGGTAAAGGACTGATTCAGTCTGCAGCTATGAAATGCAGTGAGCCAGGATTATTTTTGCTACTTGAAAATAAGTTTTGGTACAGTTTGTGGAGCTGAGAGACTGCCTAAATTCATTCATCACTGCTCTTTATGTCACACATCATAACCGTGATCTGTTTATTTAAGGGCTAATTTGTTTTTCATTAGCAGCTCCAGCTTATCACTTGATCAGCGGCAATGTATGCATTTAACACATAGGGTGTCTTCTGTGTAATTCACTTCAGCAGTGCTGCATACTGCTAATTTATGCGTTATGATACTTAGATCATGGATACTTATATATTATACATTATACTTCTATATACTTAAGTATATTATTATATATATGTATATATTATATATTATACTTATATATATTTAAGTATATATATTATACTTATTTATGCATTATGATACTTAGATCATGGGAGACTCTCAGGAAGACAAATAGGTACTGCATAGAATCATAGAATCTGCTGGGTCAGAAGGGAGCTCTAAAGGTCATCTATTCCAACTCCCCTACTTTGTCTAGGTGGTTTTTGTTCAACTTTCTACTGGGAAACTGAAATTTGGAACACCGCTAGGTTTCAATTGTGTCTCTGTGTGTGAGTGAGTATGTAGGGCAGTGTACACATACATACACATACAGAAAGAGAAAAACTAAGATCACTGTTTCGACCACTATTAACTTAAAGTCCTGAAGCACAGGAATTCCAAAGATTAGGGCAAAAAATATTCCTGAATTCTCCTGAACTGGAGAACAGTGAAACCATGAGGCTTTGGCACTACAAACACAAAACCTTCCTTAGGATGCATCCTTAGGGCTATATAAAACCTGTAAGAAATTACAGGAACTGACAAAACTGATGGTCATTGAATTGTAGAGGGGGATGTAGAGTCAGGACAAATGAAGCAAGGAGGAGAGTAAAAGAGAATTTGGGAGTCAGAGTTTTCTGGCAGAATCTGAATTCCCTTGAGAGTAGAGCAAGCTAATTATAGTTTGAGAGGCAGTGGCATAGTAAAATTCCTCAAGTATTTTAGTATTTGGTAGGAAAAGAGGTACTGAAGGTGTAGATAGTTTCAAATGAGAGGAAATTTCACTGAAGCTTGAAGATTTCAGCAGAGATGCACAAGCAGGTAACTATACCAAAATGAGAAAACTCCTTGCTGCTGCTTTTTTCATGAAGGGGGAAATGAAAATTAAAATAGTAAAAAGAGAAAGATCAGGAAGTATTGTGACAATATTAGAGCAAAGAGAAATGGGATGGTAACATCTAGAAAAACAGAAAAGATTTGGATTGGTGGCAGCGCTTATTTTCTGCTTGCGAAAACATCCTGTATTCCTTTATTCCTTCAAAAAATGGTGTGCAACTTCAAAGAATAATTGTCTAGTAGGCTGAAAGAAAAAGACAAGCCATCCAGTAGCAATGATGCATTTGTAACAGCACTCATCAGGTTATTGAAGCATTTTACTTTCATGGGATCCCTACAAGGGAACAGATGTTTTCCTGAGGGGAAGAAATTAAGCTGAACAGTGGCCTTTTTGTCAGCCAGTGGTACGATGGAGAGCTGACCTTGGGTTATGTTGAAATCTCTAAAACCTCCTGTTGACATTATTGCCTAAAGACATGTGCACTGTGTAAAGCAAAAACAACACCATGTATGTCTGAAGTTTAGTGTAGGGCTGTAATATTTCTTGGTTATGGAATGAAATGTACTGCTAACACACTAACCACTGAAGTAGAATAGAATGAATTTGTATGAACAGGTGGGTAGCGGAATGTGAACACGAAAGGTCTGGGCTCAGAGCTCTAGTGGCCACGTTGTATGGATTTCACTTCTGCTTGCTGCTGTGGCTTTGCTGCTGCCAGGTAGTAGGTTTCTTAGTGGTGTTTGAAGAGCAGAAATAACTACGTAGTTTAGAAAGAAATAAATGGTTTTATTAAAGAGGAATAAATCGTTAAAAAAAAAATCATGTAAAAAGAAGGAATAGATAAGACAGGAGTAAAAGGAAGCAAAACTAAACGTTAAAACTAAAGCAAATACATTCATTAACTAGTAAGATAAAAGTACTAACAGTGAGTTTAAAAAAGTGACATGATTTTCAGAAATTATACAGTTAAGATTTGCCTCAAATTCTGTTCGGCTATGATTGTCAGTTCAAAAAAAAATAGGGAGAAACCAGAGAACAAATAGAAGTAGTAATGTTGAGTCAGGGTTCTCACACACATTATTCTGGCTATGGAGAGTTTATAAACATCAATCTGTTATTCCATAGTTACATAGTTCTGTCTTTTTAATGCTCTATTACATTTCATTCTGTTACGTCTTTTGGACTAAATGGTGTTTCCTCCAGTGATCAGTAAAAATATATCTGCATTATTCATAGATTTTATGATTTCTTTTAAAAAACGCTTTTCTGTGCTTAGCTCTTGCTTGAACACATAAATCATAAAGCTTTTTTTTTTTCCTAGGCTATAGTAATGACATTAAAATCCAAGTCTGGTAAAGTTGTGGCCCTATTGGCTCTAAACACATTTATTAGATGTTTGCAAAATCTAGTGCTGCTCCTCCTAAGTAATTTGTTAAGATTTATTTAGTGCTCTTTATATTATTCCCACACCAGTCAAAGGTGCTGTTCATAAAATGCTATGTTTATTTCTTGGAAGGTGAAAATATTGCAGCTTCTTGCTGATGCTGGTGAACTTGGAAAGAAAGCTCTTGGAAATAGTGTCCTGGAAATCTGGCTTTTTACTTTGCATGTGGGTTGGCACTGCCATCACCATTGCTACAGGCCACACAAACTACCCCTTTCTACTGGATACGCAAGGTTATACACAAGTCAGGCAACGGTTACGGGAGGTCTGTGCGCATGAGTGAGGAACTTCTGGGCAAATTTAAACATAAGGTAGGTGGAAGTGAGGACAGGTGGCTTGGGAGAAGGGTAGAGGTATTGGCTGCTCAGTTAGGGATCGGGTTAGGGAAACCAAAGCCTGGATAGATTTAGACCTGGCCAAGGACATCAAGGGCAACAAGATCTTTTATAGGTTTATCAGTGAGAAAAAACAACATAGGGAAAACAGGTGGACCTGGAAGGAAACAGGTGACCTCGTAAGCTGGAGAATGGGGAAGGTTGAGGTGCTCAATGAGTTCTTTGCCTCAGTCTTCACTGGCAAGTACTCAAACCACCCAAGTCACAGAGGTTAAGGGCTGGTAAAGACGAAGAACTACCCTTGGTAGGGACAGATCAGGTTTGTGCTCTTTTAAGGAACCTGAATGTTCACAGATCCATGGCATCTGATGGGATTCACCGACAAGTTCTGAGAGAATTGGATGAAGATCCACCATATTTGAGAAATCATGGCAGTCTGGTGAAGCTCCTGCTGACTGGAAAAGAAGAAACAATCCCCATTTTTAAAAAGGGAAAAAAGAGACCCAGGGATCTACAGGCCAGTCAGTGTCACCTCTGTGCCTGCCATGGGGCAGATCCTCTGTGCTGAGGCACATGGAAATCAAGGAGGTGATTGGTGCTGCCATGCAGGGCTTCGCTAAATGTAGATCACGCCTGACAAACCTGGTGGCCTTTGACAACAGGGTTACAGCATTGGTAGATCACAGTGTACAACTGCTGTAATCTACGTGGACTTGTGCAGGGCATTTGACACTGTCCCACTGCCTCTCTCTTGTTGCTTTGTTCAAACCTCTTCCTGCAGTTGACACTCCTTCCCTTTCCATCAAGAAAAAATGGAGGTAATTGTTTTCCCTTTTGAAGTGGACTTTTCAGCGCGAGGACTAGTGACCACAACTGGAGTGTTACACTTTACTTCTTCATGGAGATGTTACGATAGATAGATTTTCAGTTGCTTTGTCAGCAAAAGGATGTTGATGTCTATAGATGTGTTATGATTTCAGCTGTAACAGCTTCACAGTGTTCATGATAATTGATGAGATTTGCACAGGTTGCTCAGATCTTCCCTAAGGTCAGATGAGTTTAGTATGGATGTTTGCTGCTTCAGAGCTAAGCTCATGTTTACACACAGTTCCAGTTCAGGGCCTTAGTTAAGATGCTCTAAAATGACCTAATAAATAAATGGAACAAGGATGAGGAGTTTTAATCATTTATTGATTGTATAAATCGAGTTATTTTTCATTGCAAGTCTATGTGCATAAAGCTTGTGTTTAGCAGAGAAAGAGTTCTGGTAGAAAAATTATTGACTACTAGAGAGTATTTGCAAACTCTACTAAATGTAATTAGTAGTAACTTGGTTTTCCATGAAATAAGTACTTTTTCAGGAGTCATTATTTGGGGTTTTTATGTGGTTTTCATTGTTCTGGTTTGTCTTTTTTAAAAAAATCTCATATTTATGTTATATGTTAAATTACATTTCACTGCCCCTCAGTTCCAGAAGAACACAGAACTACTGGAGAGAGTCCAAAGCAGAGCCAAAAAGATGATGGAGTGGAACGTCTTCCTGATGAGGAAAGGCTGAAGGATCTGGGTCTCTTTAGCTTGGAAAAAAGGAGACTGAGAGGTGACCTAATTAATGTCTATTTATAAATGTGGAAAGGGTGGGTGTCAGGAGGATGGATACAGGCTCTGCTTAGTGTCATCCAGTGATAGGAGAAGGGGCAATGAGTGTCAGCTGGAACAGAGGAGGCTCCACATCAATATGAGAAGAAACTTCTTCATTGTGAGGGTGACAGAGCACTGGAATGGGCTGCCCAGGGGGACTGTGGGGTCTCCTTCTCTGGAGATGTTTAAAAGCTGCCTGGACATGTTCCTGTGCAGCTTTGGTCTAGGTGATCCTGCTGTGGTAGGGGGATTGGACTAGATGATCTTTTGAGGTCCCTTCCAACCCCTAATGTTCTTGATTCCGTGATTCTGTGGTTGTGTGGTGAAGATCCAATCCCTAACATTCTGTGATTCTTGGGTTGTATAAGCATGAACACATCTCATATGTTGGCTTCCAAAAAAATAACGTTGTCTAAATAAAATCAGAAATTACTGATGTTTCAAAGCGACTGTATAATTTAATTGAGGATTGAACATCATTTAACCCCAGTGGTTTATTTTGTACAGTGTCATTACCCATATTAAATTTTGATACTTTGTGTGAAAACAAAATCTCTGCTTATCTTGCCAGGTACCTGAAATGAACAGTTTGCTTCATGTTGCCAAGGAAACAGATTTTTGCAGAGATGTAAGGCCACTTTGATGTCATTGTAAACCACTAAAGGGGAAATCTTTAACGTTTGTCAACCTCTTGAGAGCAAGCGGCTTTCTCTAATCAAAATGAATACAAAATTATTCTGATCATGTAGAAATGCAGTATTCTTGAAGCAAGCATGCTCACTACTAACAACACAGCTTTTTCTCACAGTCATTCAGGACCAAAAATAAATCTGATGGCTCTTTATTGAAGCAGAACATGGGCGGTCTAACCCTATGTGTTCCTGAACACTTCTTCTTGCTGAAAATTAAAAAAGGAGTGTATTTAACAAGCTCAAACCCGTCTGTTTTTCAGTGCAGCTGCATGTTATGAATTGCTCAAGGGGGTAAATGTTTACTTTTGAAACTCATGAAAAGTAAAGTGGTTGGAACACCGAGCGGGGCTGGGGGGGAAGCCCCAATCAGTAACTACTGCTATTTAGGGCTACTTATGCTGTGAATCTGAAGCTAAGTCCCTTTGATTGAAATTGCCTCACAGGCAGTTGTGCTTAGGGAATGAAATCATAGACTCGTAGAGTGACCAGGGTTGAAAAAGGACCTTAAATATCGTCTAGTTCCAACCCCCCTGCATAGGCAAGGACACATTCACTAGCTCAGGTTACTCAGGACCCCAGACAACTTGGCCTTCCACACTTGCAGAGATGGGGCAGCCACAACTGCCTTGGGCAACCTGTTCCAGCATCTCATCCATCTCACCACCCCCACAGGAAAGACATTTTTCATAATGCACAACCTCAATCTCCTCTCTTCAAGTCTGTAACCATTTCCCCTTGTCCTCTCACTATGCACCCGTGTAAAAAGCCCTATCCCAGCTTTCTTGCAGCCCCCTTCAGAGATTGGAAAGCTGCTAGAAGGTCACTTGGGAGCCTCCTCTTCTCCAGGCTGAATTAATGCAACTTGCTCAGCCTGTCCTCATAGGGGAGGTGCTCCAAACATCTGATCATTTGAGCTGCTCTCCTCTGGACATGTTCAAGGAGCTCTATGTCCTTCTTATGTTGAGGACCCCAGAACCAGACATAGTCCTTCAGGTGGGGTTGAGTAAATCACAAAATAGATCTACAGGGGGAAAACAAATAAGTTTGAATTATAAAGCCACAGTGCTGTGAAAATGCAAGGTTAATTTCTGCTTATCTGTCCTACAGAAGTTCAGTACGATACTAATACAATTCCAGACTAAGACATTTCAATGCTTCTAAAAATAATTCCATGGCTACAGTAGCTAGGAGGGGGTACCAGTACACGTATGGTAAGGCAGAAATGCCAATCGGTATTGGAGTTACTATAAGGGTTATTATCATAGTCTGTGAGGTCAGCCACAGTTTTTTATTAGTAGTATTATTACCACAGTGTAGCATTAGAAATCTATTAATGTTAGTATCAGTGCTGCTCAACTTCCTTAACTATGAGAGTACCTACTGCTAAAACCATTTCTTAGGTCATTTAGACAGTCTCCAGAATCACTGGAATGTTAATCATGTGCCTTCTTATGTTGAATATAAATCACTATAGATAAGTGTGCTTCCATTACACTCTTATATCTTTTACAGCCTTCTGGCAAGTCCAAATACATTGTTGCTTTGTGATTGATATCGTTTTATCAGCTGGAATAGCCATTATTGTCTAAAGTTGTAATATAAGCAACACAACAGGTCTATAAATTGTGTTGCAGCCATATTACACATGTATAAATTATTTCTGGAAGACAAAGGAAAATAATGCTGCCACTCTACTTGAAGCTGTTACAAGAGCTTTTTAAGTCTTTGTGTACGATCACTTAGGATTCACGGATACTGGAAGACTTTAAAATGTGTTGGAAGGTCTCTGGTCATCCAAAGACACATATTTATTCTTTATAGAAAAATTTAATGAGAGATAAATTGCAAAGAAGGAGAAGCAATTATGTATTTCTGCTAAAGAAATTACATTATTTAGGGCAATATTTATTATTTAAATAAATTAAATAATTATATTATTTAGGGCAATGACTACATGAAACCAGGAAGGAAATGTTGATTAAAAATAAATCTCAGGCTGTAAATTAAAAGATAAAATACCAAAGTAAAGAAGTTCTAAGGTAGCCCTTCCTGCAGACACAGTGCGAGCGAACAGCAGATGAATTTTACGGTGTGTCTTGGTATGTTCTTTAAGTGGACTGTCTACAATTGCAATAGGTGCTCCTTGATCTCTGAAAACACTTCCAGCCTTTCATCCCTATTTAATGGAAGAATCTGGTTAGAGTGTGTAGCAGCACAATCACTGATCAGTAACAATGACACCAGGTGTTATAAATGCATGAACACACACTCAGGTCTGCAATAGCGGCCACCTGTGCATCAGATAGACAGACACAGAACTGTATGCATAAAAATATAAACTCTAGCTTTAGAAACCAGTTTAAAAGCTGTCTGGTCTAAGCCTTCGCTGCTTCTCTGCTCGGTGCAGGCAGCTATGGCAGCATATTGATCCCAACTGCCTTATCCACCGACTGTAGGGTGTGCCTTTTGTCTTTATCCTAACCACAGCCTTAGCTGGCTGGCTTAAATAAAACATGTCCTTTTAATTAGTGTCATAAATCAGTGATTTCCCTCTGGAAACTGTATAAAGAACTCTTGAAAATCCCATACAACATTTAGTGGCTGCAGTTTAGTAAAGGTTGTTCAGCCTGGTGTAAATATCTACAGTGAGATGACAGTAAGGAAAGCTGCAATGAATTAAAGCTTTCAGCTGTGAGGGATAGTGAGGGGACTGCTTTACAGCTCCATAGTACCTGGTGCAGGCAGCATGTTGGCAGCATCGAGAGAGCAGCTGAAAACTTGCTGCTAATAGAGATACAGCCCAGCATAAATATCTAAATAGCTTCCCTCAATTCAGCAGGTAGCTGACCACTGCCTCTAACGAGCAGAGTCTCTTCTGCCATGACACATATCATGTGCATCTGTGCTAATGAGGAATAGCTGGAAGGACTTGCTCCTGTAGAAACAACAGCTAAATGTGAGCTGCATACCCAAAGTTCACCCTTCCCCTGAGTTCTGGGGGAAGCAGGAGGGCTCAGCACTAGGATCAACTCTTACAGCTCTGATTCTGTTTTGACAATAAAAATGCTTCCAGCCAGAGATGGATACCTGTGTACCAGGCTGTGATAGAAGACAGTTCATAACAATGTGTAAAGGCACTCCTCCCCTTGGTGAACTGACTCAGCCAGTGTATTCTATAGGGGGAGCATTGGTGATAATAAAGGGAAGACAACACTTGGCATGGCTTGTTTGCAGAGGAATTCCAGTCACATCATGTGTCATTCACCAGACAGTACTTTCTGCTAAATATATACAGCAGACAGCATTCAGCTTGCAGCTTGCACAGAGTGTAGTTAGAGAACTATGTATCACTCAGACCTGTTTTGAAGCTGTGCTTTGAAATTAAATGAAAAGAGACAAGATATACTGATTTCTGTTTCCCATGCTATAAATGTGTGTTGGTAAGCCACCTCAGAACGAGTCCCATCCTGTGTTCCTTAGTGATTTCTGGGTGTTGATCTGCCTCATACTGCAATGCTGTCCTTTTGGGGCAGACAGTCTGTCATACATTCTGTCCCTTGTTTTAGCTGCTTTGTGCCAGTTTACAGATGAATTATAATTACTGGAATTCCTAAGATGTGTCACATGTTCCTAAGAACGTGTATCCAGTTTTGGGCCCTTCATTATAAAAGGGACATTGAAGGGCTGGAGAGGGGACAGAGGCAGTTACCAAGCTAGGAAAGGATTTGGAACAGGTGTCATGAGCAGCTGAGGGTGCTGGAGAAGAGGATATGCTCTTCTTGCTCTCTACAACTACTTGAGAAGAGGTTGTAGAGAGGCAGAGTTTGCTCCTTTCTCCCTAGTGGCCAGTGATAGGATGAGGTGAAATGGCCTTAAGCTAACCAAGGGAGGTTCAGGTTGGATATCAGAAGGAATTTCTTTCCTGCAAGGGTTGTCAGGCACTGGAACAGCCTGCCCAGGGAGGGGGTTGAGTCCCCATCCCTGGA
>JAOXOE010028319.1:0-16372 GCA_028565055.1 Phoeniculus purpureus | reverse complement strand
GGAGTGGAGCATCTCCCTGCTGAGGAAAGGCTGAGGGAGCTGGGGCTCTTGAGCTTGGAAAAAAGGAGCCTGAGGGGTGATTCCATTAATGTTGAGAAATAAGGGAAAGGCGAGTGTCAGGAGGATGGGGCCAGGCTCTGCTCAGGTACACCCAAAGATAGGACAAGGGGCAGAGCTGGAATAGAGGAGGTTCCACATCAATCTGTGCAGGAATTCTTCACAGTGAGGGTGACTATGGCTGCCCAAGGGGGTTGTGGAGTCTCCTCCTTTGGAGACGTTTAAAACCCGCCTGGACATGTTCATGTGTGACTTGACCTAGGGGATCCTGCTGTGGCAGGGGGATTGGACTGGAGGATCTTTCGAGGTCCCTTCCAGTCCCTCATGTTCTGTGATTCTGTGAAAAAGTCTCCCAGAATCTGAGTGCTCTGCAAAAAGCCCTCACTATTGCTTCACTATTTCTGGGAAGAGAGAGGGGCTTAAACAGGAGTAATTCAAAGGCATCCCAGGCAGGGATGAAGACCAGGCAGGTCATGGAAGAAGGTTCATGGATGGGCTTGGAGTATCCAAAGCTCTGGCATGGCTGATGGAACTGCTGAGGACCACGTGCGAAGGGGCTAACTGGAAACAGCGCTTTGGCTGCTCTGAATTGAGCAGAGAGTTGAGTTGTTGCAGCATCCTGAGAACCAGAGAGAGAAAAGATACCTTTACCAGCATCCCTGTTCCCTGAGCAGCAGAGTTTCTCTGCCTGGGGAGAACAGGTGTGTAGTAACAGGCAGACACCGAGCCCAGGACATAAGAGCTGATTTTTCTGCTGAACGTGGTGGAATTAGCCAGAGGACCTGGCACACTTGGGTTAGTGGCAGTAATGGGGCTGAGCTGGTGAGCATGACATCGACAGAAGGCAGACCCAAAGTACTGCTTAGGGTTTCAGAAGCAGAGAAAAGCAGCCCAAGTTGTTAACTGCTGTAGAGGGCAGCCATGTGGAGGTGATGGGATACCCACAGACCAGCAAGGAGAACTCAGCAGTGGTGTGGCTTGGGAATGGGGAACCCTGTGAAGGAGAGGCAAAGCTCTGAAGAAGCTGTGAAGAAGAGGAGACCTTGCTGCTCTCTAGAACTATCGGAAAGGGCATTGTAGAGAGGTAGGTGCTGGCCTCTTCTCACAAGTAAACAATGATAGGACTAAAGGAAACAGCCTAAAGCTGCATCAAGGGAGGATTAGACTGGACATTAGGAATAAAGGTTATAAAGCTCTGGAACAGACTGCCCAGGGAGGTGGTTGAGTCACTATCTCTTGATAGTGTTTTAAAGTCACATAGATGAGGTGCTTAGAGATCTGTTTTAGGGGTGATAAAGAGAAGAGTAGGGTTAAAGGTTGGACTTAATGATCTTATAGGTCTTTTCCAACCTAAATGTTCCTGTGATTCTGTGTTCAGAGAAAAGCAAAACCTTAGTCTAAGTGCTGAACCTGACCTGAGCTTTCCCTTTGAGAGTTTGAAGCATAGCCACCAAGCTGACATTTATCACAGAATCATTCAGGTTGGAAAAACCCCCGGGATCATCAAGTCCAACCATCAACCATACTCTGCAAGGTCACCCCTGAACCAGATCCCCCAACACTACATCTAAGCGACTTTTAAACTCATCCAAGGGTGGGGACTCAACCCCCACCCTGGGCAGCCCAGTCCAGGGCCTGACCACCCTCTCCGGGAAGAATTTCTTCCTGATGCCCAGTCTAACCCTCCCCTGTTGAAGTTTGAAGACCTTCCACAGGTACTGGCTGTGTTATTTCTCAGCTGTGCCCTGTACCTTGTCTGACCACATCCCTGGACTGAACTGGGTAAACTGGAATGGAGTAAACTCTCCCAGGGTGTGTGCTGAAGCCCGGAGGAGTCTTTCTTGAGTCCCATCACAGACCTTCACCAGACAGGCATTCAGGAAAAAAATAGCCCTGCACTCCCCACGCAGGTCTTCATCTCTTCTCAGATCATCTCTGCTCCTGAAAACCTTCAGCTTTGCTTCAAAAGAACTTGTGAATTCCCCTCAGGTTCAAGTGCATTCAGCAGGAGGGGGGAATTCCTTTAGATCTCTGCTGAAGAATGCTTTTAAGTCAGGAGAGGGCTTATATCTACAGACCCAAGTTGCTTGCTGGCTGACCAACTCTGCTGGAAGCACTGTCTGCCTTAGAAGATTCACTGTTGGTCCCCGTTCCCTCCTGCCTCTGTGTAAACCACCCCATGACTAGGTAAATATTTTCATTACATGCCATGCCGGGCGTTCTTCCCCCTGCCTTTAACTGTGATGTGTGAAAGGAGTTGGCTTCACTCCCAAGCTCAGCCTCGCACATCCTGGCTCAATCTTTTCCAGCATCAAACTGTGGCAAGAAAACAAACTTCACAAAATTATTGAGGCTGGAAAAGACCTCTGGGCTCGCCCAGCCCAGCCCAGCCCAGGACCTGACACCACCACAGCAGTCAGAGCAGGGCACTAAGGGCCACAGCCAGGCTGTTCTTCAACATCTTCAGGGATGATGACTCCACCACTGCCCTGGGCAGTGCAGTCCAGGCTCTGATCACTCTTTCCGTGAGGAAGGGCTTCCTGACATCCAACCTAATCCTCCTCTGGTGCAGCTTCAAGCCCTGCCCTCTCATCCTGGCATTGGCTGCCTGGGAGAAGAGTCCGACCCCCACCTGACTACAACTACCCTTCAGGGAGTTGGTGAAAGGGAGAAGGTCCCCCCTGAGTCTCTTTCGTCTCCAGGCTAAACACCCCCAGCTCCCTCAGCCTTTCCCTCCAGTCCCTTGCCCAGCCTCATTACTCCTCTGGATACACTCCAGCCCCTCTCTCTCTTTCTTGAAGTGAGGGTCACAGCACTGCTACCAGTACTCGATGGGAGGCCTCCCCAGTGCCCAGTACAGGGGTAGAGTGACATCCCTAGCCCTGCTGGCCTCACTATTGCTGATACAAGCCAGGATGCCATTGGCCTTCTGGGCCATCTGGGCACCGTGCTGGCTCAGCCAGTTGCTGGTTCAGCCAGTTGTCACCCAGTACTGCCAGATCCCTCTCTGCTAGGCTGCTCTCCAGCTCTCCTTCAGTTTGTTCCGTGTTCCTTTGCACTGTGGACACTGTGCAAAGGGGAAGGTCCAGTAGGCTGGATGTGGTCTCCTATGCACAAGGATGATGCTGCTGTCCCAAGTTGCAGACTTTGGCAGCTCAGCCTGCTCCGAGAACAGGATTTAATTTAAAGAAGCGGATTTTTTTAGATGTAGTGTTGGGGGATCTGGTTCAGGGGTGAACCTGTAGATTAGGGTCTTTTCCAGCTGGAATCATTCTGTGATTTTTTTCTCCAGCCATCCAGCTGCAGACAGAGCAGCCCTTTTCTCTCTACTCTTTGCTGCCTGGTTGATTGCTAAAAGCCAGCAGAGTCTCTGCAGGAAGCAGATCCACAGCCACAGCCCCATGAGTGTGTGGCGTGGAGTGGGGTGAGAAGTGCGCTGGCTCTGCTGCAGAAGCTCACTGCTCCCCTCCCTGTGTCTTGGGGAGAAAACACGATACTCGTTAGCGATGACTCTAAATGAGGCCGTGCTCCGGCTGCCTAGCTGAGCACGCTGCCAGTCCTTTCTGTGCCATGCGTTGCACTTATTTAACGTCAATGACAGAAGCCAAAGGTCTGCAGCCTCCTCTCTGCCAAATGAGGTCGGTGTCCTGTGTTGGTGGTCTGAAGCTCCGCAAAGCCACCGTCTGTCTGGTGGCCCTACGCTCTTTGATTTGCCCATCCTAAGGTGTCTTTCCTCTTTTATCTCGTCTCTGCTCAGTGGCTCAGGATTTCTAAGTATCTCTCGTGCAAATGTGTCCCATCTCGAGCTAATTAGTTGCTCTGAAGCAGGTTTTTCACAGGCAGCCAGGGGCAAGGTAGCTTTATAATGGACTTGTAGCAGCATAACATGGGCTTGTGCCAGTTGGTGTCTAAGGGAACTGGCAGCACCTTGCCTGTGTAAGCAGGCTCCCATGGAGTCACAGAATGTTCAAGGCTGGAAGGGACCTCTAGAGGTCATTAGTCCAACTTCCCTACACAGGGACAACTCTACCTAGGCTGTTCAGAGCCTCATCAAGCCTGACCTTAAATGACTGTAGGTGCCCCCCCACCACCTCCCCGGGCAGCCCCTTCATCAACCACCCTCACATTGAAGAGCTTGTTTCTAACCTCCAGCCTAAATCTCTCCCTTCCCAGCTTGAACCCACTGCTCCTTGTCCTGTCTGTACAAAACCCTCTTGAAAAGACCTTCTCCTGCCTTCAGGTACTGGAAGGTCGAAAGAAGGGCGCCCCGAAGCCTTCTTTTCTCCAGGCTGAACAGCCCCAAGTCTCTCAGCCTGTCCTCATATGCTCCGTTTCCATGACCATTGCAGTGGCCTCCTCTGGACATGCTCCAGTCTGTCTACATCCTTTTTATGCTGGTGGCTCCAGACTGGACACAACACTCCAGGTGAGGTCTCACCAGGGCAGAGTAGAGGGACAGAATCACCTCTCTTGGTCTGCTGGCCAGGGTTGTCTCTGTGTCAGTCTGTTGGAGTTACGAGCAGGGATCCTCTTCTTCCACCCACATGACTGGGTTTGGCCTGTTCCTCCCCAGTCTCAGTGCATCTGAGTGTCCCATTTTGCAGTGTTGTGGCTCAAACTGGTGGGTGAGACCTTGAGCTTCTACCTGACCTCTGGGAGGTCAACACCCAGGTTTTCCATAAGCACATTCCCACAGGTAGCCCACGAGGAGAAGTGGTGTCTGTATTGATGATTCTGTGTGTTTTCAAGAAGCTGTTGCCCAGGCACAGCTATAGCTGGGACTGGTGAGTTCACAGACCCACTCAAACCTCGAGGGCATGACTGTGCACCCCAGCAGATTTGAGAGGGAGCTGCTAGTCACGATCCTCTTTAGTGCAGTTGCTCTGCTTTTATTCGCTGTGAGTAAAGGTGAGCAATGCTCTTCTAGTAACATTTCTCCTCCAGAAGCTTCCCTCTGCTCTGAACCTGGGAATTCTCCCCATCCTCTCGTGTATTTCCTGACTTGAGGGTGACAGAGCCCTGGCAGGGGCTGCCCAGGGGGGTTGTGGAGTCTCCTTCTCTGGAGATGCTTAAAACCCACCTGGACATGGTCCTGTGCAACTTGGTCTAGGTGATCCTGCTGTGGCAGGGGGATTGGACTGGATGGTCTTTCAATAGTCCTTCCAATCCCTTCTGAACATCTCTGGATGATGCTTCCAAATGCCTGTCTGTGTGTGTTTTCAACATGCAGCTGGCAGGTCTAGGGGATCCTTCCACCACCTTTCGAGGTCCCTTCCAGTCCCTAATGTTCTGTGATTCTGTGACTTCTTAGTATCTGACAAGTCCAACTGGGAGCTGCCCTGCTGGTAATGAGCATTCCCCCTGGGCACACTCCTCCCTGGCTGACTCAGTCAGCTGCTGCAGCCCTTCAGCACAGCGCTTCCGAGCAGAGCTGCAGTTGCCCTGACTTTTTAGAGCTCTACCCCCCAGCCCTCTCAGCAGTTGAGTCACTTCCTTCTTTAGACCTGGCCTTAAATCTTCGTTTTCTCTTGTGATTCACTCCCTTCCTGAAAAGCCTTTGCTGGAAGAGATACCCTTCCAGTGCTAGAGATGGTGTGAGACATCCTCCTCGACTCAGAACCACAGCAACGAGCTCCACTCCCAGGGCTGGTCCCTGCGCTGCGCTAAGCGGCGTCTCTCAGTATTTCTCTTATCTTTGCATCGCTTTCTGGGCTGCATCTGATGTAGTAATAGGGGCCAACTCCTGCCTGCGGGCGAGCTGTGTAATTTCCTTTGACATCAGCGTGTGCCTGCGAGGCCACGGCTCTACCCTTTCACACCACAGCTGATGAGATGCAGTAAGGGAGTCATTACAGGATCTCTGCCACTCCTCCTGTCCCTTGTGGGATTTAAAGAAGCGCCGCTGTTAGAACTGAGCGGAAATGTGCTCAGAGAAAAGAAAACTTGAACTTCAGCTCTATGAGCCTGGGGATATTTTTAGCAGAACATCTACACTCCTCAAGGTTTTATACTGAGATGATTTTTCTCCTTTACCTGATTATTTCCTTGGCCTTGGGCCCTCTACAGTGGTCATAGCAGTGGTGGAGTGTTGCTGTGGGTTCTTACCTGGATCCCCACGCATCCCACCTTGGGTCACCATTGAGGTCATGGGTCAGAGACCTCAACTAGATTTCAACCAAGAGCTTTTAGCTGAAGTGTCAGACATGAAGGGAGGGTTTCACAAACCCACTGATGGATCTGCAGGCGGTGAAACAATTGACTCAGTTTGGAGAAGAAAGGCACCAGGACATT
The DNA here is from genome assembly GCA_028565055.1 of Phoeniculus purpureus. Classification (NCBI taxonomy): domain Eukaryota; kingdom Metazoa; phylum Chordata; class Aves; order Bucerotiformes; family Phoeniculidae; genus Phoeniculus; species Phoeniculus purpureus. The sequence continues at coordinate 10,024 of JAOXOE010028319.1, read as the reverse complement.
TTCAGTCACTGCGCCCACCACACATCAGAGAAAAACCACCCCACACGATACAGACACAGACAGATGGAGTTTGGTCACACTGGTCCTACACTGAACTGAGATAGAAAATGTCCACAACATCTTCATTACTGCCTTCCTTGTAGCTTCTCTCTGCAGTCAGCGGTCGTCCAGCTTCATTCTTGTTCCTCATTAATTTTCAAATTTCAGAATTCTCTCAGTCCCTCCAGGTCCAGGTGAATCTTCCCCCTTGCCATCAATTCCCTTCACCTTGAGAAGTGATAACACTCTCAGCAGCGATAACAGCCTCTCTCAGCAGCAGCCACACAGCTCCCAACAGTTCAGTATGCAGAGAAGCGAAGAAGAAGGTGGAAGTCACCGAGCCGGGAGAAGAAGGAGGGAGTAGGGGCAGGGAGGAGACACTGTTCAAATCTTGAAACCCAAGCTTTAAACTTCGCTGCAGAACTCACACAGATTAGGCTGACAGATTCTACTCAGCTTTTCAAGCAGAACAGTACTCAGGGTGTTTCTGTGCCTAGCAGAGTGTGCCCTGGGTCCCTCAGATCTAGGGCTGTTTAGTTTGAGGAAGAGGAGGCTGAGGGGAGACCTCATCGCTCTCTACAACTGTCTGAAAGGACACTGTAGAGATGTTGGCGCTGGGGTCTTCTCACAGGTCGTTAGCGACAGAAGCAGAGGGAAGGGCTTCAAGCTCCAACAGAGGAGGGTTAGACTGGACATCTGGAAGAAATACTTGATGGAGAGAGTGGTCAGGCCCTGGGATGGGCTGCCCGGGGTGGTGGTTGAGTCCTCATCCCTGGATGAGTTTAAAAGACACTGAGACGTCGCATTAGGGGACCTGTTTTAGGGGTGACCTTGTAGAGTAGAGCTGATGGTTGGACTCGATGATCCCAGGGGTCTTTTCCAACCTGAATGATTCTATGATTCTCACCCGCGGTATGGTCAGGGACTAGCCCACGTTCTGTGAAGGTCTTGGTGGCTTCCTCAGGGCAGTGATGACCAGGGCATTGCCAGTAATGGAAGAGCACAGCAATGAAACACTTGAGTGAGGCAATTCAGGGACAGACTGCACTGCCTGAGTCTCTCTGAGGCTTACAAACACATCTCTGAGCAGGATGTGTTTGTGAGGACATTGCACTGAGAATCACAGAATGACAGAACATTGGGTATTGGAAGGGACCTTGAAAGATCACCCAGTCCAGTCCCCCTACCACAGCAGGATCCCCTAGATCCAGTCACACAGGAACATGGCCAGGTGGGTTTTAAATGTCTCCCGAGAAGGAGACTCCACAACCCCGCTGAGCAGCCCCTTCCAGTGCTCCATCACCCTCACTGGGAAGCAGTTCCTTCTCATATTTAAGTGGAACCTCCTGTGTTCCAGCTCACACCCATAAGCTGCATGCCCGCCACGTGCCTCTGTGCGTTTGCACCTCTGGTCTTCTACAATGTGGTCAAGGAGCGGCACAAAGTCATTTTCCAGTACAGCAAGTTTGCAAATGATGTGAAATTGCTATTTCAAAGGAGCTTTGTTTCTGCAGAGGGGACGAGGAGCTGTGGAGTTGGTTGGGAAAAGAAGACCTGTGATCTAAGGAGAGAACTCTTCATTTGAGCTGATTCCTCCAGGAGTCGTAACAATCGGCTAAAGGAGGATTGCAGCAAATAGGGATAATCCTAAGCTCTGGTTTTTAATAAAGCTTCAGCAATCACATTCTTCAGCTTCAAAACACGCAGCTCTTGAGGAAAACACGGCATCTCCTTTGCATACTGATCCTGCCTTCCACCCTGAGCTTATGTTGCGTCTGTTTTTTCTCTTTTGCTTAGAATGAAGTGATCAGCCAGCAGCTCTCCGTCATCTTCACTCATTGCTACGGACCCTACCCAATTCCAAAGCTTGTTGAGATTAAGCGCAAGCAGACCTCTCGCCTAGGTAAGCAGGACTTGAGCTCTCCAAGGAGCTCTGTGTGAAGTCTGAACTGCCACCCAGGTGCTCGTGGGAGGGCACCAGTCAGAGAAAAACCTGAATTTGAAAGGCAGAGGTAGAAAACCAAAGGGGCCCCCCCCAAGCTTCATGTGATCTGAAACTCCCGCTGCAGTCAGGAGGGTCATCAGGTGTGTTACTGTGGGACTATAAATGTGCAAAGGTTTAGCTGTGCTGCTGATTAGGCTGTGATCCAAGCCTGAGGCCCAGAGCCAGGCGTCTGCCTGCATCTCAAGCCTGTGGTGGCTGGCTGTGGGTGATGCTTTAATGGCACAGGCCTTCCAGCCTTGCTGACAGCACCCAGGTTGTTTTGTGTGACCCATGGAAGACCCCAACAGTTTCCCAGCACCCTCTTCCCTTGGCTCAGAGACTTCCCCATAAAGGGAGACGGGCACAACTGGGTTTAAACCTGCCTGGGCAGCTTGGTCTAGGTGATCCTGATGTGGCAGGGGGATTGGGCTGGTTGATCTTTCGAGGTCCCTTCCAATCCCTCGTGTTCTATGATTCTGTGTAAACAGACATAGTGTTGGGGGATGTGGTTTAGGGGTGAACTTACAGAGTACGGAGGATGGTTGGGCTTGAGGATCCCAAGGGTCTTTTCCAACCTGAATTGATTCTGTGATTCTAAACAAGCACAGGACCTTCCAGCATCCCTTCAGCTGCAGTTAGCTTTGGGTGGTGGAGCTGGGAGGCTGTTCCAGCTGCACACGAAGAGGACACCTGGCAGACAGCTCAGCAAAGGTTGTTGCAGACTTCAAAGCTTTGAAATTCCCTTCATCTGAGCTCCACGTGTCTGCTGGGGCGGGGGGCTTCTGTCTGTCTCAGGGTGTCCAAAAGAGCTTTACAGGCTTTACTCACGGAACACAGTAGCCTTTGATTGTTTTGTTTCGTCAAAACAGAGAAGTAGCCTGTCCAGTCGCGACCTTTATCGCCTCTCTTTGCGGTTCTAGATCCCCATTTTCTTAACAACAAAGAGATGTCTGACGTCACGTTTCTGGTGGAAGGGAGACCGTTCTACGCACACAGAGTGTTGCTGTTTACTGCATCCCCAAGGTAAAGCACAGAGACATTGCTGGGGGTTGATCAAAATGGAAGAGGATGCTGTGGGTTGGGCAGGGGATGGGTTTCCAGCTGTTAAGCTGGTGGCCTCCTCTTCCACGTTTCTGTGAAGCAGAACATCTCAGCTTGTTTCTGATTGATCTGCAAGATATTTAACCTAAATTTTTCTCCCAATAAATGATCCAAGGCTTGTGGCCGTGCATCTGCCTTCATTCAGCTGAGGCACGTTTGCACGGAGCTCATGGCTGCAGCCAGTTCTTAATGGTGGAGGAGTCTTATTCTTTTGATTCTTAGTAATCATGGAGTCTTGTTATTTAATAATTGTTAAATGATCCTTAATAATCATTTGTCCTGTGAGTAGATCAGTTTTCCTGCATTGATGAAGGCAAACAAGCTACTGTCACACAATTCACTGATAGCTCTTGAAACAAAATCAAGTGACTACAGAACGTATCCTGTGGTTATAGCCTGGCAGTGGTTGTAGTTTGTCCCTGCCTTCACGGGGCTGGACATGGGTTATCCAGCTCAGCTCGCCCTCAGAGTTGCTCACAAATCTCATGTGTCTGGAGCTTCATCATGACAGTTGCACTGGGCCTCCGTAAGAGCTGATGCAGGTCACAGTCTGGACTGGATGATATTAGAGGTCTGTGATTTCAAGATGAGGCGAGGACAAGCCCACGGAGTTTGGGTAGCTTGAGCAATGCAGGAGCTGATGCCAACCCACAGCACAAAGTGATGTGCAGAAGGCAACCGCAGTCCCTGGCCCTGCCTTTAATCAAGAGGTGGGTGTTTTGGTTTAGAGCCGACTGGCAGCGGTGCAAGTGCTTCCCAGACTCCAGCTTTAAAACCTGCTGCATTACGTCCTTAACAGAGTTTGACACTGCTAAAAGGGAATAAATTGTTATGCAGATTTGAATGGACAAGAGGCACTTGTGGTGTGGAGAAGGTTCCTGTCCACCAAATGCTGGTCTTGATAGATAAGCTGGGGTTTGCACTGATCAAAAAGCTGAAGCACAGGGGCAGCTACTGACAGAGCCCTTCTCATTTTCGCCTTCTGATCAATTGGATCTCGAGAAACAGATGGCTCCGTGCATAGTCTCCCATAAATCTGCAGTTATTCACAGTAAGAGTGTCTTTTCCCTGCAACTTGCATCTGAGTTGTAGGTTTCAATAATCCAAGAGCAGCACCCAGTGTTCTTTCCTATCCCTTTCATCACAATTGTATTAGATAAGGATTAAAAGGCTGTCTAGAAGCATTAATGCTCCTATACGTAGAAGCATTAGAAGTCTTGTTTTCATATTTTATTTGCTAAATGTAATAATTTGATGTTTAATATTTAAGTAGCAAATTAAGTATCTTTTAATGTTTTGTTCCAAGTGGGGTGGGGTTTCTTTTCAAGCAGCATCATGGAAATGAATCTCCTTTAAAACAGAAAGTGCCATTTTTAAATGTCCGAGTCTTCCTAAAAGATCCTGTTGTGATCTTTAAGTGACCGCTCCTTACGCGACCAGCCTTTATGTGACCAGTCCTTACGTGGAAATGTTTTCACAGGAGCTGCTGTTGTCCTTCCACTTTGCCCTGCAGTTGTTTTCACAGAGATCATGGGGCTGGTCTTTTCAATCTCACTCCTTTTTGTTTAGGTTTAAAGCGTTGCTGTCTAGCAAGCCCTCATCCGATAGTACTTGTATTGAGATCAACTACGTGAAGTACCCCATCTTTCAGGTAAAGTCAAGTCTCACCTCGAATTTGAGAGCAACACGTAACAGGTGTCTGCATTAGCGCCTGTGTTTGATAAACACGTAGCTCAGCGGAGTGGTTTCACGAGCACAGGCTTCACCTCAGTTCACACACGGAGCAGACTGTAGATGTTGTGCCCAAGCAGACACAACAGCAGGCACTTCACTTACTCAGGCTGTGCAGGCAACGCAGTGCATGTCAAGGGAAAGCACTTGATTCTTCTTCCTCTCTCTGGCTGTTTCTGCATTTAACGGGCAGGTTTGGGTCGTTCCCTTCCCTAGCAGGACTGTCCAAGCCGGTTTTTGCCATGACAGTACATAGCTTGCTCTCTGTGTCTGGAGCGTAGACGAGTACAGGGCTTCCCCGTCATTTGATGCAGCGCTCAGGCGGTTGCATCAATCGACTGTTACTGCTGCAGATTAATTCCCAGCTGCCTACAGTAACTTCAGGCTTGCTGGAAGCTCACTGCAGAGGGCTCCTAGCTGGCTTGTCTCACACTGCAAAGCCTCCCCCACTCTTTCTCATTATCCATGCAAGCCAACGCAGAGCTGGGCAAAGGTGGGGGTGCCATCGCTGGATGAGGAATAAAGGAATAACCGTGACAGATGCTGCGTTTTCCTGACTCATTGGGAAATACACTGCAAATTCAGAATGAATTCATTGGCTTCCTGCAAACCATTCAGAGCTCACCAGACAGTCTAGGCGATGTGTTTGGTGAGGAGGGCCAAGGTGTTGGATTACCTGTAAGAAGGAGGAATTGAACTGTGCAGAGAGAGCAACCAAACATAGCGTGAAATCAGGAGGTTAAACCAGTTTTATCTACCTCTGATCCTTTGCAGTGTCAGAGAGCCTCAGGTGTTGCCTGCAGTCTTTACACCCCCTGTTTCCTGATGTCTTGGATTGCTTTACATAACGCCTCTTTCTTTCTTTGCAGCTGGTTATGCAGTATCTCTATTATGGAGGTGCAGAGTCACTCCTGATTAAAAATAATGAAATCATGGAGGTAAGAGACATTTGTCTTCATTGCAGTGGGAGCGATGCAAAGTGATCTGTGTGCTGTTCACCCCAGGGCATGTGGCCATTGGGCAAGACAGGAGCACTCTTGTAGGAGCCAGCAGTGCCTCACACAGAGCGCCCCAGTCTTGTGGGCCTGAGTCTCCTCCTCTGCTAGTCACCCCAACCCAGGAGGTGAGAGGGAAGGAAAGGGATGGGTTAGGATCTTACCAGTAGGAAGTTTGACTGTCAGAGAAGAAAGAGTAGAAAAATTCTGATCATCAAACAAGGAAGTGTCTGAAGTGAAAATATTCAGTTAGATGCTCTGAGACGCTTCTTCAGGAAAGCACACAGCTGTTTTTACTAAAAGAAGGGTGGATGTTGCATTGGGGGACAGGGTTTAGTGGTGCTGCTAGGGCTAAGAAAAGGTTGGACTTGATGATCTAGAAGATCTCTTCCAGCCCAAACTGTTCTATGATTCTATAGGATATGATTATGGGAGTCTATAGGGTATGATTCTGTGAGTCTACAGGGTATGATTCTGTGAGTCTATGAAAAACTGGAAGCAGCTCACAGCAGCATGGAATACCATCCACTTTCTCTCCCAGCCTGGTAGGTGAGCTTCTCTGCTCCAGCTGGGCTGGGCAGCTTCCCTCTGCCACACTCTTACTTTTGGTTTCTTAGCTCAGGCTTTGATGTCCAAATGTGTCTCAGCACTTTGGTTCCTCACTCAGGAGGGATGTAACCATGCAGGAAATCCCACTGGTGTCACAGTTTGGTTCCATTTCAGTTCCATGTGACTGTTAGATGATCAGAGAGCTGGAGTCCCCAACATCAGAAGGACACAGAGCTTCTCAAATGGATCCAAAGGAGAGCAAATCAAATGAGCAGAGGGCTGGGGCACCTCCCCTATGAGGACAGGCTGAGCAAGTTGGGGTTGTTCAGCCTGGAGAAGAGGAGACTCCCAAGTGACCTCCTAACAGCTTTCCAATCTCTGAAGGAAAGCTAGGGGAGGGCTTTTGACAGGGGTGGTAGCGAGAGGACAGGGGAAAAGGGTTTCAGACATGCAGAGGGGAGACTGAAGTTGGACATGAGGAACCAATTCTTTGCTGTGAGGGTGCTGAGATGCTGAAACAGGTTGCCCAGGGCAGTTGTGGCTGCCCCATCCCTGGCAGTGTTGAAGGGCAAGTTGGCTGGGGCCCTGAGTAACCTGCTCTAGTGAAGGTGTCCCTGCCTGTGCAGGGGGGTTGGAACTGGATGGTCTTTAAGGTCCTGTCCAACCCTGCCCATTCTGTGATTGTATGAATTCTCTGAATAAAACCTTAAGCTGCTCCCTGAGATAAGGGGACTTTGCCCTGTTCTCACGGCATGTAAAACATCCAGGGACTGCTTGCTAAAGCAAAACCAACTGGAGCTGACGCAGCCTTCAGTATAGCCACGTACCCATAATCTCTATGGATTTTAAGTCATCCTCTTCCCAGTCTGTCTGCTGCTGCTGCCAGCTAATCACTCCGACTGAATAGGAAGAACTAAGAGATATTTGAGGAAATTCGTTCTAGTTATTCCAGGAACTTTCCTGCTTGTACTCCCCAGATTATGGCAGCCAAAAAGAGTGCAGGACAGTAAATGCTAAAATAAGAGCTGCTTAAACAGCTGGCAGGGCTCAGTGTAGAGATGACAGTCTGCCACTGTGATGGTTTGTTGTGCAGCAGTTAGTCTGTGCCCGTGACGCTGTCTGCTGTGCCCATGCAAGGTTTGTCTTTTACCAGAGGACTGCTAACCAGAAAATGGGAGTGACACTTCTTTGGGCTACAAGTGGCCAGCTACAGGACATCTGCTTGCAGCCAGAGTGTAGAGCTGCTCAGAACTGAATCACAGAATGACGCAATATTAGGTATTTGAAGGGTCCTTGAAAGATCATCCAGTCCAATCCCCCTGACACAGCAGGATCCCCTAAGAGCCAGTTGCACAGAAACATGTCTGGGCAGGTTTTAAACATCTCCAGAGAAGGAGACTCCACAACCCCCATAGGCAGCCCCTTCCAGGACTCTGCTCCTTTTCAAATTGGTGTGGGACCTCCTCTGTTCCAACTCAAACACGATCCTGTCATTAGGTGCCAGTGAGCAGAAACTGGCTCCGTCCTCCTGAAATTGCCCATCTCCAGCCCGGGTGATGGAGGTTTAACTAAGCCATACCCACACTGACTTTCTGAGCTTTATAGGATAAGGTCACTGATTCTGTTTCACTTGCAGGTTTGAAAGAAGCTCCTGAATTCCAAACCCTTTCAGGAGGAAGGAGTCTCAGATTGGACAGTGCAGTGACTTTATAGAGCTGTGTGTGTTCTCACCTAGGCTGTTAAAAAGCCTAGCATAGAACCTTAGAATGGCCAGGGTTGGAAGGGACCTTCAAGATCATCTAATTGCAACCCCCCTGCACAGGCAGTGACACCTTCCCTAGAGCAGGTTACTCAGGGCTCCAGCCAACCTGCCCTTCAACACTGCCAGGGATGGGGCAGCCACAACTTCCTTGGGCAACCTGTTCCAGCATCTCAGCACCCTCACAGCAAAGAATTGGTTCCTCGTGTCCAACCTCAGTCTCCCCTCTTCAAGTCTGGCACCCTTTCCTCTTGTCGCCACTCATGTAAAAAGCCCTCCCCCAGCTTTCTCGTGCCCTTCAGAGATTGGAAAGCTACTCTGAGGTTACCTGGGAGCCTCCTCTTCTCCAGGCTGAACAACCCCTACTTGCTCAGCCTGTCTTCATAGGCGAGGTGCTCCAGCTCTCTGAGCACCCAAGTTGCTCTCCTCCAGACATGTTCCAGGAGCTCTCTGTCCTTCTGATGTTGGGGACTCCAAAACTGGACACAGGACTCCAGGTGAGGTGTCACAAGTGCAGAGTAGAGGGGGAGAATCCCCTCCCCTGACCAACCATCACTGCTTCTTGAGAGACAGGCAGCTTTCTGGGCTGCCAGTGCACGTTGACAGCTCCTGTTCAACTTCTGGTCCGCCCCCAAACCCTTCTCCTCAGTCCATCCCCCTCCCAATCTGTATTCCTGCATGGGATTGCCTCGACCCGGGTGCAGACCCTCGCAACTTGCCCTTGTTGAACTCCACACAGTTTGCACAGCCCACTTCTCAAGCCTGGCAGGGTCCCTGTGGATGGGCTCCCTTCCCTCCAGCGTGCTGACTTCACCCCATGGTTTGGTGTCGTCAGCAAACTGACTGAGGGGGCACTCAATTCCACTGTCCGTGTCGCCGACAAAGATGTTAAACGGCACTGGCCCGAGTACCAACCCTTGAGGAACACTTCATTAGCTCTTACCTGGCAGGTTTCCACCAGTATTTTAATTATGCTGAATGCCCACCAAGAGAGACTGATCCGGGAAGTCCTGCATGGTGCAGGTTTAATTCCACCCTCAAGCTCTCAGTCTGCTTGGTGTAGTTCAGTGCTGGCCCCGAGAGACATGTCTGAGAGGGTGGTGTGTGGTTGCTGGGGTGATGGCTTCCAGTGCAGCCAGGTTTGTTTGCACTGTGCTTGTGAGGGCAATGCTGAGTAGGAGGCTTCAGCAGAGAGGGACAGAGCTGCACAGATGGTCTGGGCCGCACTTGTTTAAACCTTGTGCGCAGTGGGTTAAGCTCTGGTGTCTATCTGCTCTACAGCAGCTGCACATGGAATTAGCAAATCTATTTAATAGACACAGATCTCGTAAAGAGCAGAATTAAAGTTAATTAGCACTTCTGTCAGTTGCTAAGTATCTTCAAAACAGACAGTCAGACTGGATAGCAAACTTCCAGCCCCTATTCTCCTGCTCCGCTGATCACTTAGGACTGCACGTTCAGCTACTGGTGGCTGTGCTGGCAGAATGACAGAACGACACAGAATCATCACAGAATCATTCAGATTCTAAAAGACCCTCAGGATCATCGAGTCCAACCATCAACCCTACTCTACAAGGTCACCCCTAAACCAGATGCCCCAACACTACAACTAAGAGACTTTGAAACACATCCAGGGATGGGGACTCAACCACTACCCTGGGCAGCCCATTCCAGGGCCTGACCACTCTCTCTGGGAAGAATTTCTTCCTGATGTCCAGTCTAACCCCTGCCTTGTTGGAGCTTGAAGCCCTTCCCTCTGCTTCTGTGGCTAATGACCTGTGAGAAAAGACCAGCACCAACATCTCTACAGTGTCCTTTCAGAGAGCTGTAGAGAGCGATGAGGTCTCCCCTCAGCCTCCTCTTCCT
>JAOXOE010028318.1:0-16374 GCA_028565055.1 Phoeniculus purpureus | reverse complement strand
CTTCTCCAGTGAAGTGATCCTGCTGTGGCAGGGGGATTGGACTAGATGATCTTTCGGGGTCCTTTCCAATCCCTAATAATTCTATGATTCATTGTCCCTTGTCCTATCTCAAAGCACAAGTGAAAAGGGTTTGTCTCTTTCTTCTTGACACACAGCCTTCATGGATTTACTGACAGTGATTAAGTCCCCTCTTAACCTTCTCTCTGAGCTGAGAAGTCCCAGGTCTCTCAATCTCTCCTCATAAGGCAGGTGCTCCAGTCCCCTTATCATCCTCATGGCCCTCTGTTGGACTCTCTCAAGAAGAATTCTGTCCCTCTTGAACTGAGGAGCCCAGAACTGGACACAATATTCCAGATGTGGCCTCACTAGGGCAGAGTAGAGAGGGAGGAGAACGTCCCTTGATCTTCTGGACACACTCTTCTTGATCCATCCCAGGATTCTGTTGGCATTCTTGGCCACAAGAGAACAGTGCTGTTCCATGGAGAAATCATCCACAAGAACTCCAAGGTCCATCTTCATGGAGGTGCTCTCCAGTAGATCATCCCCAAGTCTGTGCTGATTACATTTCATTACTCCATCCCAGATGATGGACTCTGAACTCATTAAGCCTCATTAAATTCCTCTTAGCCCAGCCCTCCAGTCTGTCCAAATCTTCCTGAATGGCTGCATAGCCATCAGGTGAATTGACCAAACCACCCAGCTTAGTGTCCTCAGCAAACTTGCTGAGGAGACACTCCCTCCCATCATCAAGGTCATTAATAAATACGTTGAACAAGACCTTTAAGATAATCAAGTTCAAGTTCATTAAGAGTGAGAAACATGGGATGGGAGTAATCATTTTCTTGTCTTCATACTATTTGGAAAATGATATATCTGATATGCATATAGCAGCACTTTCTGCTGAAGCCTTTAGAAGGATGAAAAGACACTGAATTCTAATGAAATTGTATTTTGAGCTTTTTTCCGTAAAATGAAGTAGTCATTCTAGTGTGTGAAATGCTATAATTATAAAGCAATTTGCCACCCTTAATGGGAGGACTTTTATTTCATCAAATATTAACAAAATATAATATCGGTGCAATAGGTTAGGAACAGTCTTATTTTCTCCATAAAAAGTCAATTTGTAACCACTGCAGGCTGTCTTTCTCTACACGGCTCTATCAGAGTGGCCAGTCCCATTGCAGCGGTACCAAAGTGTAGGCATTGAAATAACCACACCAGACGTCTCCTTTACCTTTACACTTCACAATCCAATACTGTTCAGTGTCTGCCTCTCCGGCTTAGAGGCTGGTAGTGATTCTGCAGGTGGTTGGCCAAGGGAAGCAGCATCTAATCAGTGCCTAGAAGAAGTAATAAGAGAGAAATCTACTGTTCAGAAGGGTTATCGGGTAGGCAATGTGGGCCTGTCCTCCAGCTTGCCTATAAGAGCATTTGTACCACAACAGCATGCAATGTCAAACTTCTTTTGCATCAGCTGAGGATGAGGAAGGGGAGTGAGGGAGCATCTGTAATTACAGGATTCCAGCTCTGATCTGGGCAGCTGCGCAGCAGATGTGTCATGTGAAGAACAAAGGACTGGAGATGGCAGAATTAACCAAGCCTTAATGGAGACACTCCTTCATTTCTTCTCTTTGTTACTATTTTTAATTAACCAGTAGATTTCTCTTTTTTTTCTTTCCTTTTTTGAATTGCTCCTGTTACTGTTCCAGTGTCCACTCCAGCAGAGCATGAGGTTGTTAACCATATTCATTTTGACCGTGCTTCAAGATTGATGACGATATGGGACTCTAAATAGTTGAAACAAAGCCTGTGGAGAAACCACACGACCAGCCTGGTCCAACAGCATTTTGTTTCAAGAAATAAATGAGAATTCCCTCCCAGGCTGATCATGTATAATTAGGAGAGGGAAACCCCAAGACAGACAGAACAAGTGTTCTGTTAGGGAAGGAGGATCAGGACGTGACCCACCTCTTCTTCCATCTGATCAGCCACTAAAGATGAAGACAACTAACCTTATTGCAGTAATTGTTGCAATGAAGGCGATAAGAGATATTTGGGCTGCTTCTGTCCTCAGTTAGAATCTGTTAGGGCTTTAGTCCATGTGTCTGATGAAGCTAAAGGGCCAGGAAATAGTCCTTTCATTTTATCCAGCAGTTTTTATTTCCTGACTTGGATGCAATTGCACTGGTTTACTCTGAAGATAATCTGAATCCTGTGTCTGATGAAAAGGAGTGTCAAGTTCTGTCCAGTTTTATCACTGACCCAGAACACTTAGATGTGAAAAAATTAGATGCAGTTGATGTTATCCCTGGAAGTTCCACCTTTTTTTTTTTTTAACTTTTCTAATCAAGAATCACTATATATTAGAAACAGAGTCATAGAGTCATAGAATCATTAGGGATTGGAAGGGACCACGAAAGATCATCTAGTCCAGTCCCCCTGCCAGAGCAGGATCACTTAGACCAAGTCGCACAGGAATATATCCAGGCGGGTTTTTAACGTCTCCACAGGTGACTCCACAACCCCCCTGAGCAGCCTGTTCCAATGCTTCGTCACCCTCACTGTGAAGAAGTTTCTTCTGATATGTTCCAGCTTACACCCATTGCCCCTTGTCCTATCGCTAGGTGACATCGAGAAGAGTCTAACTGCATCCTCCCAAGCAAACTAACAACCCAAACCAAAGGGCTACGATACTGGTGTTACAGGCAAGCCTTTGTGGTCTTTAATAATAACTGGTTCTATAAGGCAGTAGATCTTGCAGGTACACATGGGAGAGGTTTCTCTCAGAGGGGAAAAAGGTTTCTGGGGCAGGAATTAGTAGGGCTCATTCAGAGGGCTTTAAACTAGATTTGAAGGGGGATAGTTGATGGGTGCGCACCAGTGGGACAGAGCTCTGGTCTTAATGAAAACCAGGTGGGCTCTTGCTGTCCTAGGGTGAAATTGGCACACTCAGTTCACTCCCTGAAATGCCTGTACACCAATGCAAACAGTATGGGGACTGAGCAGGAGGAGTTAGAAATCTGTGTCCAGTCAGGTGATTATGATCTGGTGGCAATTACAGAGACCTGGTGGGATGGCTCGCATGACTGGAGTGGTCATGGATGGCTATGTCCTTTTCAGGAGAGGTAGGTCAGCAAGGCGGGCTGGAGGATTTGCTCTCTATGTGAGAGAGCAGCTGGAATGTATTGAGTTCTGTCCAGTGGCAGATGAAGAGAGAGTTGAGAGTTTGTGGGTGTGGATCAATGGGCAGGCTGGCATGGGTGACATTGTTGTGGGTGTCTATTACAGGCCACCAGATCAGAATGAGGAGGCTGATGAGGTCTTCTATAGGGAGCTGACAGCAGCCTCCCAGCTACAGGCCCTGGTTGTCATGGGGGATTTTAATTATCCTGACATTTTCTGGAAGACCTACTCAGCCAGCCACCCACAATCCAGAAGGTTCCTTCAGTGCATTGGTAACAATTTCATGGTGCAAATGGTGGAGGAGCCCATTAGGAGAGGAGCGCTGCTGGATCTTGTAATCACCAACAAGGAGGGTCTGGCTGAAGCAGTGAAGGTTGAGGGCAGCCTTGGTTGAAGTGACCACAAGATGGCGGAGTTCAGGGTCTCGTGTGGTAGGAACAGAATACCTAGCAGAATCACAATCCTGATTTCAGGAGGGCCAACTTTGGCCTTTTCAAGCAATTGCTAGGGGAAATCCCATGGGACAGGGTACTGACAGGTGAAGGGACCCAAGAGAGCTGTTTGACATTCAAAGACCACTTCTCTGAAGCAAAACACAAGAGCATCCCAACAGGAAAGAAGTCAAAGAAGGGAGCCAGAAGACCTGTGTGGTTAAACAGGGAGCTGCTGAGCAAATTGAAGAGGAAAAAGAAAGTCTATAGGTCATGGAAAGAGGGGATGGCCACTTGGGATGATTATAAGGCTCTAGTGAGAGAATGTAAGGATGCAACTAGGAAAGCCAAGACCTCCTTGGAATGAAACCTTGCAAGAGAGGTCAAGGGCAACAAAGAGGGCTTCTTGAAATACACTGCAGGTAAAACTAAACTTAGAGGCAATGTAGGCCCCCTGCTGAATGAAGTGGATGCCCTGAAGACAGAGGAAACAAACAATCTGTCTTGATATCAAGCTGCAGACTGCTGAGGCTCCAGAGGAAGTTGAGGCAAGAGAGGATCCTGCCTTGCTTGATGAGGACTGGGTTAGGGCTAAGTTGAGAAAACTGGATGTACACAAATCCATGGGCCTGAAGGGATGCACCCGCGTGTACTAAGGGAGTTGGCAGAAGTCATTGCTAAGCCACTCTCCATCATCTTTTCTAGGTCACAGGGATCAGGAGAGGTGCCTAGGGACTGGAGAATAGCAAATGTCACTCCAATCTTCAAAAAGGGTGAGAAGGACTCAGGTAACTATAGATCGGTCAGCCTCACCTTCATCCCAGGAAAAGTGATGGAACACTTTGTCCTAGACGCTGTCTCCAGGCACATCAAGGACAAGAGGGTCATTAGGGACAGTCAGCATGACTTCACCAAGACGAAGTCATGCTTGACCAACCTTATAGCCTTTTTAGCGGGCATAACCAGGTGGACAGATGATGGCAGAGCAGTGGATGTGGTCTGTCTTGACTTCAGTAAGGCATTTGACACAGTCTCCCACAGAATCCTTGCAGCTAAGCTGCGGCATGGTGGACTGGATCAGGTAGTGAGGTGGATCATGAACTGGCTGCAGGATAGAAGCCAGGGAGTAGTGGTCAACGGGATAGAGTCTAGTTGGAGGCCTGTATCTAGTGGAGCGCCCCAAGGGTCAGTGCTGGGACCAGTCCTATTCAATCTATTAATTAATGACTTGGATGAGTGATTAGGATGCACTGTCAGTAAGTTTGCTGATGACACAAAGCTGCGTGGTGTCACTGACACCCCAGCACACTGTGCTGCCATCCAGCGAGACCTGGACAGGCTAGAGAGCTGGGCAGGGAGAAATTTAATGAAATATAACAAGGGTAAATATAGAGCCTTGCATTTAGGCAAGAACAACCTGAGGTACCAGTATAGGTTGGGGACTGACCTGTTGGACAGCAGTGTAAGAGAAAGGGACCCGAGGGTCCTAATGGACAGCAGGATGACTATGAGCCAGCAGTGTGCTCTTGGGGCCAACAGCATCCTGTGGTGGATCAGAAGAGGGCTGGTTAGCAGATCGAGAGAGGTTCTTCTCCCTCTCTACTCTGCATGGTGAGACCACATCTGGCATATTGTGTCCAGATCTGGGCCACTCAGTTCAAGAGGGATGTGGAGCTGCTGGAGGGAGTCCAGCATAGAGCAACGAGGATGATGAAGGAAATGGAGCATCTCCCTTATGAGGAGAGGCTGAGAGAACTGGGTCACTTTAGCTTGGAGAAGAAGAGACTGAGAGGTGATCTCATTAATGTCTATAAACATGTGAAGGGTGGGTATCAGGAGGATGCAGCCAGGCTTTTCTCAGTGTCATATAACGATAGGACAAGGCGCAATGGGCGCAAGCTGGAACATAGGAGGTTCCATGTAAATATCAGAAGAAACGTCTTCACAGTGAGGGTGACAGAGCTCTAGAACAGGCCGCCCAGGGGACTTGTGGAGTCTCCTTCTACGGAGACATTTAAAACCTGCCCGGATATTTTTCTGTGTGACTTGGTCTAGGTGATCCTGCTGTGCCAGGGGGATTGGACTGGGTGATCTTTTGAGGTCCCTTCCAATCCCTAATGATTCTATGATTCCATGACTTGCTCCAGTAAGCTTAGACCATTGACACACATGCACATATCGGCTTTGATTTAGTTTTCTGCCTAGAACATTGGCTTGGAGAAAATAGTAGCAAGCCAGCCCAAGAGCTCCCATTTTAAGGAGAGCTAAGATTAGAAGCAGCATTGCTTTCTCTGTCCAGCCTGTGTTTAGCAACAGCAAAATGTATTTTTTGAATTGTTCATATTTTCAAAAGCAGCTTTCCAGAACTGAGCTAGGGAAAGAGAAAACATTGCATAAGAATAACTGATACAGCAGGAAAAAAAATAAAGCAGCAAAGGATGAAAAGGTTGATGAGAGTAATGAAGCTGCTTAAAGCCTTTACATGCAATTTCAACACCTGATTCGTGCTTCTGCAGAGAGTCCCATCGATGCTTGCAACATTAATTTCTCTATTTCCCTCACAGAATTATCGAGACTGAATAAGCTCTCTGAGCTCATACAGCCCAGGCCAGGACCTAACATCACCACATCAGCCAGACCAAGGCGCTAAGTCCCACAGCCAGTCTGTCCTTAAACACCTCCAGGGATGGGGACTCCACCCCTGCCCTGGGCAGTCTATTCCAGTGTCTGATCACCCTTTGCATGAGGAAGGGCTTCCTAATATCCAGCCCAATTCTCCCCTGGCAGCTTCAGGCCCTGCCCTCTCGTCCTGTCACTAGTTGCCTGGGAGAAGAGCCTAACTCCCACCTAACTACTCCCATCCTCCCCTTCAGGTAGTTGTAGATAGGGAGAAGGTCCTCCCTAAGTGTCCTCTTTTCCAGGCTAATATATTTTATTTTATGCCATAAAATACAATTGGAAGAAAAGTTCCTTCACAGGATATGGTTAAACTCAACATGGTGATTACAAATGATGGTATTTTACATGAAAGAGAATATTTTGGAACTATCTTCCAAAATCCCTGTTGAGCCCTCAATAGGAGAAGAAATCTGTCATTTAAGTATAGAAGTTTCTCTGTCATGATAGCATCTCTCACTACAAAACGAGCAAATTAAATCACTTGAGAATGCTACAAAAGGCAGAAAACTTTCAACTAAATGCCATTCATAACACTACAAAGCAAAGAAAATGCTGTATTTCCCTTTGATAGAAGAAAACATATTTACACAGCATTATCTATCATTAAATAGAGGAAACTGTCAGATACACTTGTGTCACGATGATGGCTCTCTCCCAGTGTGAGCATGTGCTGTTCAAATAATTGTACATATTCATGGGTAATATAAGTTTATTATGTGTTTGTGTGCCCTATATTAGCTACCTAAATGACTTCTGGGTCATACTTGTCAGCAACTACCAAATTCAGAGACTACACAAGACCGTCAAATATTTTTGTGGTTATTTCCAGAAGAGCTGCCATATTGGTCAACTTTTTGAAGATATTCAGGATGCAGTTCCTAACCATTTTAGGTGCTAGAGTGTGCCAAAGGGCTCATTTCTATGTGCCTGGGCTCCAACTGCTTCTCCAGAAGGTGCTAATACAGTTTTATATCTGACAGCCCTATGCAGATATCTTGGATACCCTGTGGCATCTCAAGATGCACAATGTGTTCAGGCAAAAAAATTCCTCCCTTTTATATTTCACAAAGAAAATTTAATTCCACAGCGGGTCTCTGATAAAGGCAATAAATACAGATGACCCCAATCTAGGGTCGCAGACTTGGTGTTGAGTGGCACAGACCATCATTTCATTGCTACAGAATTTGAAGAGAGGCTCATATACCAAAACCTCATGCTTTCTCCAAACAGAAAGGATTCCATCCCTAAAAGCTAGGTGTCACTTTTAAAAATATTGCATATAATCCCACAGCTTGTATGACCTCAATTACCTTTTCTGAGCCCTGCCTGGAATCTCTACATCCCTCCTTTAAAATTCTCACCATGTCTATCCACAACACAATAAATCCTTTGCCATGACTTACAAGAGATTTCTACCCACTGTGAAAGGGGTTTTGTGGCTTTGGGGTTGTGGTTGGTTTCTTGGGTTTGTTTTTCTTTTTTTCCCCTGTTTTGTCACTGTATATCTGCTAAAGAAATTGTGTACTAATTAGATTCAGGGTTTTCTGAGCTCCGTGCATTCCAGTCAGAGCTGGGATGAAGTTCGGTGTTTGCCCTCTACCCTTGAGCTTATCCCTGGTTATTAAATCTAGCAAGTCACTTCACCTCATTGTTACAGAGCTCAGAGAGGTGCCATAAGGACACACTCAATTCTTCTATTTTTAAAGAAATATATTCAGGTGAAAAGCTTCAAGAAAATCATCCAAACTGGGAAACACTTCCTGCACAACCAAAACAGCTGATACTTACCACTGAAAAAATACAGTAATAATTATTTCCAGATGAAATAAACAGTAAGAGATATTTTCTGAACTGGTCTTGGAAACCTAACATTCAGTCTGTTAAACCATGATATTTCACCTCCTTTCATGTACATGGGGTATGTTTTTGAATATTTTAGAGAAAAACATGAATTACAACCACCACTGTGAAGAATTTAGTGTCTTGGAATGTGCAGGGCAGCTGATGAGTGACTCCAGGTGATGTCACAGCTATCAGGATAACGCTACTGAACAGAGAGGATGTGTTTCCGAGAAAGCTGCATTCCTCTGCCAAAAGCCCATTTTCCCAAAGGAAAGGTTTGCCAAGATCTAATGTTGAGAACACTATGCTTTTTAGAAATACTGATAAAACTTGTCGAAAATTTCAAGGTTCTCCAAGCTGCTTCTGGCTCAGTGGTCAGCAAAAAAACCCCCCATATATACCTGCAGGTGTTGGTTCATGTGCCTGCTACTACACAAGACATTCCTGTCTGTCACCAAACTCAGGTGGAAGCTGGCTTGTTTACGGTTTTATTTTTACACAAGCAGCCTTTGCACTGATCTTTATTCTCATCTGTGAGTAAAATGCTGTGTGAATATGGATATGAGCATTGCTGGGGGAGAGCTTTCTTGGTTCATCTAGAGAGAACCTTTCTTCCGGTCCTTGATGTTAGTTCCAGGTTTTGACAGCAGTTCCTATAACTGGAAATCATTATTTGCAAGGCAAGTAATGAATAAAGTAATGACTTTGGTTAACTTGACCAATGGGAGCTGCTCTGACTGGGCTGCAGTTAAACAGTACCACCACGGAGTCTAACTTAATTAACTGTGGTAAACAGAGCAATGTGAATCATTACAGCTTTTCCTCTGCGCCGGCAGATCCTTTCAACATGATGTCTCAAAGGCTGCACATTTTGACTTGCTCTTATGGTCTAATTGTTTGTATAAACAAGAGCAATTAATCTATAGCCTGTGCCCCATCGCTATATTAATTTATGTTTCCACGATGTAGGAATTTCCTGTATTTGTATTTCCTAGGACCTGCCAAACTACACATTTACTGAATAACCCTGTAGATGTTTATTTTCTTAGAACAGAAAAAAATGGACCCAGAAATCGGAGGACAGGAATTCTACACAGGGACCCATACAAGGTTTTCACACAGGGTTTTGCACAAAGGAGTTCAATTAAATATTCAAATTGGTGCCAGGTAAATGTAACCCACCTTATTTTCCTTTCAGACCTTTAAAAATAATAAATGTATACATGCTCACATATTCTAGAAAAGATGGACTACAACACAAATAGTGCTTAGGAGCAGATGACAGGTTAGTTAACACAACCATGTATCAATTTGGTGAAAACCAATTAAAAAACCTCATTTACATAATGTTTGCTCTTCATACATAAATAGGAACTTGATGCCAACTGCATTACACTTAGAACATTCTTGCAGGCTATATGTTGCCACCATTTCAATTCTAAAACAAAAAGGACAGTTACTAGAAATTAATATAAAATGCACCCATGCAATAAACCACTAGAAGAACACAGCCAGCATCCAGGCACAGACATCACTGAGGAAAGAGACTTTTATAAGCTCTTCCACTTTTTAACAGCCAAAGTTTTAAGAAAAAAAAAAACCTAATGTGAACAGCTTAGAAACCTGGGACACTCCTAAATGATCTACCAAACTTGTCTTTTTCCAGCAATAGCACCTTTTGAACTTCCCAGCTCTATGATTCAGTTTTCCCCCCCATAAATAATTTAGAATGGCCACAGTGAGCCAACTTCAAGCCTGTGTGGGCCAGAGGTAAAATTAGCTCCAAAATGAGGGACATCTCTCACCGTGAATGACAGTTGAGAAGTCTGCCCTGAAGTAATTTGGATGTCTATGCTATCTTCCAGGGGTTACAGCTTATCTTTTCTAGTTATATACATGTGTGTTGGGATTTGGCATGGACTATATGTCTTATTCTGTGGATCCTGGCCCTGAAAATGTTTGCTTATAGCATCCAATAATGTTCCTAACTGTTACATGTCTACACTGAGCAAGGAGTAAATACCAGCAACTGCAAGGCAGGCAATCGCTGATTTTTTTTTCAGGAATTACGGAACTTCAGACATATCACTAGTCAAATCTAACTATAGAGAGAAAATGAATAATAATACACTCCCTTAAATGGGTATTTTGAAAATCTTATTAAAAAAACCACAATCAACCAATAATCCAAGTACCACCTCCATTATCAAATATTCAAAACCCATACGTATTTTATTCCATGAATATTGCAGGCTGAAGAGATCCATGCCTATATTTCACGGTACTAAGCACCTAAGCATTAATGCCTACTGCATACCCCTATCTATACCCTAAAGTAACAGACTGACACCTGTATGATGGGAGGCGTATCTGTGCAGTCAGGTATGCATTTCAGAATTATCTTCTGATGCTCAAGGCTAAGCTGATACCAGCCAAGCCAAAAAGATCCCCCTGGGGAGTGAGGTCAAACCATAATTGGTCTCCCATAATTAATTGTTAGTGGCAAAAAGAAAAGGGGGACAATAACCTTATTAGGTGTTCTGCATTGCTATTAAGCTTTTCTGGAGGTTGTAAGAGTGTTCCATTACGTAACGTATGATTGTCTGTAAAAAAAAGGAGCAAAGAGGAAAAGTAGTCCTGGAGTGTCATCTTCATATAAAAAATGTTACTAAAGAATATGAAATAAAGGAAAATGAAAGTGTTTGCTTATATAATTGCCGTGAAACAGGCTGCTGTTTATAAAAGAAGTGACTAATTTAGGTTGGGGTGTTTTGTGGTAATTAAGGGCCTTACTGCAATTCTTGCTTCTCATCAGTGATATATTTAAGCTTGTCTCAAAATTCAGAACCAAACAGACACTGAGCCTGCTCTGAAGCATTAAGTTACTTTTGTCTTCAAGGTAAAAGATGATGATCCTTTAACAGCATAAACTGGACACTAGACCTCAGAAAATTCCTAGAAAACTCTGTGCTTTTGGCATTGGCCTAATGTTAACAAACCATCGACTCGATACTCAGGATGTCTCTAATTTCCCTAACATTTTGTTAACTAGGTGCAATCACTAGAAATGTTGACGAGTGAAGGTTACAAATTGTTCAAGCATGCATGGCACAGGATGATATTTTCCAATGACTAATTTATGCGAACTGGTTCATAAAGACATTCCATAATGAAAATCTCAATTTCAGGGCACTGGTAGCCTGACAAGTTGTCTTTCACAAAAATCCAAAATTCTATTTTGAAATGACTTTGAATGGTTGACACGAATCTTATCCCAAATGTATCAAAGCAATTTACACATGAAAGTGTACAACTGCAAGAAAGAGAACTTCAAAAACTAGGATGGCATGCAATACAAATCTTTAATTTCTAATTGCAGAACTCATTTCTTTAAATTGGCTTTCCCTAAATAATTAATTCTCTTAAACACAAGCAATGTGCTTGCTGAATTCTACAGATGAAGTTACTATCAGTTGCTAAGTTTATTTTTTCTACTATCTGGAAAAGAAGACTGAGAGATTGCATCTATTATCGTGGTTTTAATTATTTGAGATGTCCTTATCCATCACAGCAGAGCTAGATAACCCCAAGAGAGTCACCAGTCTATTCCAAGTGTGACTCGTTAATGGCAACCTTTTATTTATAAAAGACTTCAAACTATGGCTTTGTGACTCAAAATCCCCCCTTTTCCCTCCTTCCACATTGTAAGTAGCCAGGCAATTAAGTTAATAGTCAAGGTATCTGGGGATAAGAACATCAGGAAATACCTATGATCCTGTTGTATTTTATTATTGTGCTTGTGATGTGTTTGCTAAGGAGAAAAATAAATACTAGAGGCATATTACTTCTGTAATTTAACTTGAATCTTTCTAAACCCACTAATAACTAGGATAATTTAGATCTCATAAAAGAGATAGAGATGTGCTGCTGAGTCTAAAAATCAAAGACCATAAAAGACTTTTAATACAAGATTTAATCAGATACGTTCAATATGATCATCTGCCAACTGAATCTTATCATTCTTATTCATATTTCCTTTTTGTCCACTTAGCATCATCAGATGCAATAACACGGGGAGTGAATCAGCAGAAACTGCTTCCATTTTGCCAGATGTGCTCTGCGACTTTTGCTTCAAAACAAGAGTTTAGCACAGTTTGCAGTAAAATATAAAAACTGATACAAAACCCAAAAAGGTCCCAACCCAAACCCACAAATAAGTCCCTTCAAAAAGAAATTAATGGCACCATCACCATTAACTAGCAAGAACAGTTTATGAAAGACTGCATCTGTATCCAGCAGACATAAATTACACATCTGATGCCATATTCCCTATTTTTACCACTTTCAGCACCTGAGTCTGTTAACTCAGAGTGAGGCAAAATCAGTATAGTGCAACACGAATCATAGAATGATTTAGACTGGAAGTGACCTCGGAGATCATCTAATTTACACCTCTCAGCTGTGGGCAGGGACCCCTTTGTCACACCAGACCAGGTTGTCCAGTGCCCCATCCAGCCTGGCCTTGAACACTTCCAGGGATGGGGTACCCACAACCTCCCTGGGCAATTTGTTCCAGTGCCTTAGCACCCTCATGGTGAAGAAGAACTTCCTAATACTCAATCTAAATCTATCCTCCTTCATTTTCAGGCTATTGCCCCTTGTCCTATCACTACAGGCCCTTGTAAAAAGCCCTTCTCCAGCTTTTCTGTAGGCCCCTCCAATACTTGAAGTACAAGTAGTGGTTATGTCAACTATCAGCTTTTGAGATTTGGTTTGTAGAATTTAAACTGAAACCCTATGAAATATTTGTTTAATAAAAGCAGTAGCAACCACAGCTGAACAAACTGCTGGTGAAAGGAGCACAGCACACCAACCACAGTTTTAGGTCTTCACTTCCCAGACAAATGCATCATATATGAGGTTCCAGGCTCTATGACAGCTGCTTTCACAACGCTCTGCAACAAGCCCAGTACCTTCATAGACCCTCTCAGGGGACCCTGCAATGCCATCACAGAACACAAACCACACACACAGACTCCAGCTCTAGGGAAAGCCTCCCCTCATATCTTTCCTTTTGGAAGCCTAATTATATAATGGTGTCATTAGATGGTTTCTTCAAACAAATCATTAGCCAGGACAAATAACTGTATAAACAAAAGCATTTCACCACACATATTTCTCAACTCCAAGCCTACTATTCTTCAGTGACATATTATGTAGGTCTGTTAGAACTATATAGCACCTCTTCAGACATTCTAGTAGCTGTGTATACCAGAAGGGACAGGACTTCAAAAGTAGTTTATGTGCAGACGAATCAAAAGACCTAATATTCTGAGCAGTTAGTTGCATAGGTAAAGGAAAATCCATACTGAGGAAGATCCATGCAACCCAGTACTGTGGTCACCAGTAACTGACTAAGAAAATAAATAGTAGGACAAACAGGTACCTGTCCCTTATATTTTTTTCAGTGGGACTTCCTGAGATGGATGAAACAGGTTTATATAGCAAGATACTGGCTTGCTTTGGTGTCTGTTTGGAGGGGATGCTGTATATACTTCAAAATAATTAGAATCTCTTCCTGTGTGAACCACTTGAGCTATGCTGAATTCCATCTCCATTTTATTTACCTTCTACTTGAACTCTTCACAGCTAGTGTTCTTCCTTGCTACCCTGAAAGAAGTCATAAAGCTGTTGCCTCACTGCAGGCCCCCCTTTAAGGCCGTCTATGAATGTACATTGCTGCAGAGTCTAAGCAGCAAACATCACCAATTGCAAGAGTAGTACCTTGTAAGGAGTGCAGCAGAAGAAATATCTACTTACTCTTGACTTGCCTGTGCTATCTTTTCATAGTTATTTATTAAGCTATGATCTTTTCCCTAGTGTCTTGCCTGTTCAGTTTCCTTGTAAAACTATTGTAAGAAGTTTTGTCAAAGCTTTCAGGAAAGCCAAGGAGAGTATGGAATCAGAATGCGTTGCTTGACATCTCCTGAGCTGGAGCCAAGAACTGAAAATCATACACAGCATCACCCTCAAAGAGCACTACCCTAGCTAACCAGTGCTGCAATACCTCATAATTGCTTTAATTTAATGACCTGGAGGTGGTTCACTAAAACAGAGACTACATCAAACTCTTGGTTATCTAAACCTTGCTGATAAGGCTCTTGTTACTTTATTTTGCATAGAATCATTGAATCATTATGGCTGGAAAGGACCTCCAGGATCATCAAGTCCAGCCTTCATCCCAACATCTCCCTAACACCTAGACCACGGCCTCAATTGCTTTAGCAACTCATTTTTCTAAATACCTCCAGAGATGGTGAATTCACCACCACACTGGGCAGCCTGTTCCAGTGCCCAACCACTCTCTCAGTAAAGAACTTCTTCCTAAGATCCGATCTAAACTCCCCTGATGCAACTTCAGGCCATTTCCTCTTTTATCATTAGTAATTTGGGAGAAGAGACCAGCACCAGCCTCGCTACCACCTCCTATTAGGTCGTTGAAGAGAACAATAAGGTCTCCTCTCAGCCTCCTCTTCTCTAGACTAAATAACCCCAGTTCCTCCAGCCACTCTTCGCAAGGCCTGTTTTCCAGACCTCTCCCCAGCCTCATTGCCCTTCTCTGGCCCTGCTCCAATCTCCTTCTTATCCCGTGGTGCCCAAAACTGGACCCAGCATTCAAGGTGTGGTCTCACAAGTGCAGAGTACAGGGGTGCCATCACCTCCCTCCTCCTGCTGATTACACCATTCCTGACCCAGTCTTGGTTGACGCTGGCCTTCTTGGCTACCTGGGCACACTGCATAACACATTTAATTGCAAAAGACAAAGGCTGACTAAGAGATACACATAAAAAGACAATGTCATCTTCTTGTAGGAGCAGGATGATACAATTTTAGCCTGGCTACCTGAAAAGGTTCTCTAATTGTGTCACAGTTACACTGGTCTCTAAAAACAAAGGTGAAATTGGGATATGGAACAATGGTACTTTGTAAATGGTTATTTAAATATTATAATTGCTTGTAATTTTTGTTCCTTATGCATTAGCCTTTCATCCTTTAATTTGTAGGTAATGGAATCTTGCTCTGAACCCGCAATGAGAACAGCACACGGTGAGGGTGCAGCTATAGAATCTGAAATTCATTTTAGGTCTGTGAAATGCAGTTAATTCATTAAAATGCAATTATGTAACAGAAATTCAGAGAGAGTAAAATACTCTTCTTTTTAGTTCATTTCCATGTAAAATTAAAGATCTTAACCTGTGCATTATGCATAACTTTATTACATAAAATAAAGGAACCCTAATTTTAAAAAAGAATCCTAAAAAACATTAAAGATATTGAATAATTTCTTTCTGCTGATTTAAACACAGCTCCTTACCTTCAACTTAAATTTATAATAGCTCTGGAAATTGCTCATTTAAGTATTTCTGTGTTCCTAAAAATGAGATTGTTTGCAGTGGAGGGTGGGGGAAAAGGGGCAGAGATGGGAAATTTACATGTGTTTGCATATTGTAAGTTAAGAGTGGACAAATCTACCTAAGCTTATATTTTCCATGTACAACATCAGTCCATATTTGCAAGTTCCACATCAGATGGTCTCATCCAGAATATTTAGTTCAATTTCATTAGCAAACCCTTAATCAAATTATAATTTTAGAATCATGATGCTAATAGCATGTTTCGCCACCCTTCTACTATGCAATTTACTCTGAACAGGCAATCACATACAATACTCTCATAAATAAAAAAATCATAGAATCATATAACAGTTTTGGCTGGAAGAGACCTTCAAGATCATCAAGTCCAAACTTTTCTAGCACTATCAGCACCACTAAACTCTGTCTCCCAGGGCAACATTTACCCTTCTCTTCAACACCTCCAGGGGTGGTATTCAACCTCCTTCCTGGGCAGGCTGTTCCAGTGCCTAAAAACCTTTCCATAGAGAACTTCCTCCTGACACCCAACCTGAACCTCCCCTGGTGCAGCTTAAGGCCATTTCCCTTCATCTTGTCACTGGCCACTAGGGAGAACAGACCAACCCCTGGCACACTACAACATCCTTCCAAATAGTTGTAGAGACCAATAAGGTCTTTCCTCAATCTCCTCTTCTCCAGGAAGGAATTAGGGGAAAAAAAGAGGGTGTATCGCCTCTGGAAGGAGGGAAGGGCTTCTCCTGACATGTTCAAAGATGTAGCTAGATTATGTAGAAGAAAAATTAGAGAGGCAAAGGCCCAGTTAGAAC
>JAOXOE010028317.1:0-16376 GCA_028565055.1 Phoeniculus purpureus | reverse complement strand
ACTTCTTCCCAGTGAGGGTGACAGAGCACTGGAACAGGCTGCCCAGGGTGGTTGTGGAGTCTCCTTCACTGGAGATAGTCAAGACCCGCCTGAACGAGTTCCTGTGTGACTTGATCTAGGTGATCCTGCTGTTGCAGGTGGATTGGACTGGATGATCTTTTGGGGTCCCTTCCAATCCATTATGATTCTATGATTCTATGATTCTATGATTAGGAAAGACTTCATGGAAAGGACCATCAGATCTTGGAACAGGCTGCCCAAGGAGAGGGCTGAATCGCCATGCCTGAATGTGTTTCAAAGTCATGGAGATCTGGAGCTCAGGGGCAGGGTTTAGCAGTCCTTGGGACGGTTGCAGAAATGGTTGGACTTGATCTTGAGCATCTTTTCCAACCTAAACAATTCTATGATTCTGTGATCAATGTGAAGAGGACCACAGCCAAGGTTAGCCAGCGTGGTCCTGGGTATACGGGAAGGCAGAGAAGAGATGAAATTTCAGGATGTATAGGGGAGATCCACTGACTTTCTTTGAGTTGTCTGTAATGGTACAAAATGGAAAACAGATCCCCTTTCTGCCAGAGGGCTGCACATGATCTAGGAGCACTGACTGCTACAGTCAGATGGTGGTGGGGGCAGGAGCTGGTAATGTCTTGCAGCCATCTGCTTTCTTGCCGATTAACGCTGCCGACTCCTGTATCACTCCTGAATGCAAAGATTAATGCTGTAATAAGAAAGCAAATGCTTGGGTAGGTAATTCAGTGAACAATAACCTATCTTTTGCTTTGTGTTATTGTCCCCCGGGAGCATTTCTTCCTTATCGTTCGCTCTTTTGTTTTCTGATTAACTCTCTTACCTGTCCGTGCCGTGCAACTAGGGGACACTTGCAGACAAATGTGCACAGTACGTTTCTGAATTGCTTAAGAGCTTGACTAGACTTTCCAAGAGCTGTGCACAGCCAGTAAAATAATGTGCTTAATTGTGCAAATAAAGAGAACAGAAGTTTGGTTTAAAGATTAAGAATGTAAATGATAGGAGGTAGTAAATGTGTCTGTCTCTTTAATGGGCTCTTGCTTACCCTCCTAGCTGTCTGTGCACACCATTTGCTATAGCACTGCTCATTTTCCATGTTTTATGTAATCCAGTTTATCAGGACTTGCACAGAGTGCAGTAGTAGCACTGCCTTTCAGTGTGGTAGTGAGGAGCCGCAGTGGGATTTGTTACCTCTTTGTATTGGCTGGGTCTGCATTTCTTAGTTACTGCCTGAGAATAGAATCACAGAATCACAGAGCATCAGTGGTTGGAAGGGACCTGGAAAGATCTAGTCCAATTCGTGTTCTAACCATGATAACACCAAGGAATCATGGCAGGTATTGAGTTGGAAGGGACCTCTGAAAGTAATCTAGTCCAACCCCCACTACAACCATGAAAGGATGCTTCTGCCTTCGGTCATCTAAACCTACCTGGCTTATCAAGGCTGTTGGCCTTTGTGAAAGAAAGGTGCCCTGCATAGGAGTCTTTCTTGAGGATGAAAGCTTCTGTTTTAGAGAAAATCCTCACAACAGGCAGCTGTGCACAGTAGCCTGATGTCTGAGACATATCTGAAACACTCCATCCACCTGACAATATTCCACCTTTGTGAAGCAGTTTGCTGAAAATGAGGTGGACCATTAAACAACCACCCTGCTACTAACCAGCCTGACATTCCTGGCTGATTAAAGCTTTAAAAAAAAAAACATATGAAGTGTTGTGAGCCATAGGGGAAATGTATTGCACAAATTCCGAATGTGAACAAGGTCTCCAGAAGGACGTTAAGGGAACTCCCAGTATATGAGGACAGTAAGTTGTGCTCCTTTACGATTTTATGGCTACGTCATTTTTGCACGTGGAGTGATCTTTTTCACGTGCATGCCGCTGTCTGTGGTTTTCATTTATTCTGGAGAAGTTGGATCTAAGAAGTCCAGCCATGGCTGAATGTGTTGCTAGAGGATATCAAGCTGCCTTTGATGGAAAGAACTGAGTTAAACGTAATGTGCAAAGCTGTGAGAAACAAATCTGACATCTCAATAGAGGAGTGACTGGTTTCCATTAAGCTTGCTAAATCAGTCCTTCGCAGAATCCCAAATATAACCTCCTACACTCTTGATTTTAACAGACTTTATTATATTCCATCTCAACTACATAAATATAAGGCTAAAAGATGTAAAATATTTAGCAGATGTGGAACAGTTGAGAGAGAGCTCTACAGCGTGCAGTATGGGATTGGTCTCAATTAGATGGTCTTGGAACTATGAACTATGGAGCACCATTGTGGAGGTGTGTCATTGTCTCATTGTCCCTCACCTTACGTTGGCTGCTCTGGCACTGACAGGAGATAGGGAAAAACTCGTAACTAATAACAGTCTTTCAAAATGAGTAGCCCGAGAGTGTCTTGGTTCTGATCCTGCAAGCCGCACTAACTTCCATAGAGTTGGGATTCAATCGCGCCCCGAGTATCAGGGACTCGTCCATTTCAGAGGCACAAAGGAAGCAGTAGTACAAAGGTGGTAACAAAAGCAGTGGACTTTAGATCCAAGAACTCCAAGAACTTCCATTCTTTCATGGCAGAATAGAGGGACTTGCAGTACATAGACAAGCACACTGCAGTGATGGAGGTTTTGTGAACAGGGCGAGTGGGCAGAGCAAAGTGTCTTTGGGGGATCAGCTAATGGGGGAAGAAATAAGCCCAGGACAGGGGACTGGAGACCTGAGGCTGGGTTGCATGACAGAGGTAAAGAAATGGTGATGAATGCCTGAGGAGAAGCCCAGGTGTGTTTATCTGGGATACATCTTTAATCAGAAGGTTAGGAGAGAAGTACAATGGGAAGAGGAGAGAATGTCAAGAAGATTATAGCAAGTTATGGTTGGTTCAGTCACAGTTGCCTCACCCTTACAAACTATAATGTAAGTAAACAGTGCCATGGTCTGCTCTTCAGTGGCCATTTATTTGAAGTGTTAGATTAGTGTGCAGATAACACATGTATGATCTATTATTAATACAAAACATTACCTTTATGGAGGTTTTCTGTTCCAAAGGTAGTTCCACACATGCTGAGAGATAAATTCCCATTGTGGCAAAATACTAAGAAGAATCAGAGAGAAGAATCAATTATTGCTGCATATTCCATTGTATCAGGACCGTTTAGAGAAATCTTGTAAGATAGGAGATTCTGAAAGAGCCACTAATTGAAAACATCCACTGTAAATCCAAAGAAATAATGTGTAAAACATACGGACGTGCACCATTGGAACACAATTTACTTGGTGATAATAAACTGCCTTTATCTAGCATTAGACTGGAGGATCTCCTGAAATAAAACTCCTGGGCTCCTGGGTAGTGAACAAAAGAAAGAGAAACAAAACATAGTAGTAAAATAATAAACCCCCAACTTAAAACATGTAACGAGTGTTGTCATAACTGTTTTTATTATTCTGTTAGTATTCACCCTTGCATTTCCCATTCTTAAGCATTTAAACATCAGCAGCTCTACTGTCTGACACGAAACAAAACGTTTCTTC
This sequence comes from Phoeniculus purpureus, assembly GCA_028565055.1. Taxonomy (NCBI): domain Eukaryota; kingdom Metazoa; phylum Chordata; class Aves; order Bucerotiformes; family Phoeniculidae; genus Phoeniculus; species Phoeniculus purpureus. The sequence continues at coordinate 12,824 of JAOXOE010028317.1, read as the reverse complement.
ATTACAAGACAAAGAAGAGTTCATCAGCAAAGCACACGCCACAAATACATCTGAGAGGCACAGCAGATTGCAGCTCATGCACTTCAAGACACAGATACCTCAGCTGTGTACTTCATATTAATCCAACCCTCCTTGAAGATAAAACTTGACAAGAAGGTCCTTCATTATCGGTACTGTGTCTTTTAGCAGAAGACATCTGATGTGAATGAGAATTAGGACCTCATCTGTTTTAAAATCCACAATAAGATTTGCAGTCATCACATGACTTAATTGAGCTAAAATGTGTTAAAAGAAAGGGGGGAGAGGAGACGTGATTCGTACTGTGTGCACCATCAGTTCAGCACCATTCCCCTTCTTAAAACTGCACTTCGTAATCGGAAGTAGACACACATTGTGCTGGAGAGGTGGTGACATCAGACTTCAAATTAAAACCCAGCCCAGGCAAAACAAAAAAAACCTCCATCCCTACAGTAATGGAAGAAATAAAAGGAGGGAGAAGGCCAACGGCATCCTGGGGTGGAAGGAAAGAGGGTGTTTAGCTGATCAAGAGAGGTTCTCCTCCCCATCTACTCTGCCCTGGGGAGACCACATCTGGAATATTGTGTCCAGTTCTGGACCCCTCAGTTTAAGAAGGACATGGAGCTGCTGGAGAGAGCCACAAAGATGATGAAGGGAGTGGAACATCTCTCTGATGAGGAGAGGCTGAGGGAGCTGGGTCTCTTTAGCTTGGAAAAAAGGAGACTGAGGGATAATGTCAGTAATGTTTATAAATATAAATATGTGAGGGGTGGGTGTCAGGAGGATGGAGCCAGGCTCTGCTCAGTTGCATCTAGTGATAGGACAAGGGGCAGTGGGTGTAAGCTGGAGCACAGGAGGTTCAACATCAATATGAGAAGGAACTTCTTCCCAGTGAGGGTGACGGAGCACTGGAACAGGCTGCCCAGGGAGGTTGTGGATTTTCTTTCTCTGGAGAGGTTTAAAACCTGCCTGGACATGTTCCTGTGCAACTTGGTCCAGGCGGTCCTGCTGTAGCAGCGGGATTGGTCTAGATGATCTTTCGAGGTCACTTCCAATCCCTAATGTTCTGTGATTCTGGGAGACATCCATGACCTTATTGGGATTGATCATGTGTGTTACAGAAGGAATAAGGAACGAGCTAAGAACAGCCTTGTGTCATGACAGTAAACCCCAACTGTAGGCAGTCCCTGCAGAGCCTACAGTCATAGGCAAGCTCAGGTGCATTTCTGAGGAAGATCATGTCTAACATAACAGCGGGCGTTATGGCAGAGATAGATCACAGCATGAGTTCCACAGTCACCTTTTACCTACTTTCCTAAGTAAATATGCTTGGATCCGAGTGGACGCGACGCTTAGGGATCCGGTCCAGCAGCTAGATAATAAGATGAAGGTTGGACTCGATGACCCTGGAGGTCCTTTCCAGCCGTGATGGTTCTGTGATTCTGTGATTCTGTGACCAGCAATGGTGTGGCCAGCAGGACTGGGGACATAATTCTTCCCCTGTAGTGGGCACTGGGGAGGCCTCACCTTGAGTACTGGAGGCAGTTTTGGGCCCCTCACTTGAAGAAAGAGACTGGGGGTCTGCAGTGAGTCTAGAGGAGCAACAAGGCTGGGGAAGGAAAACCTGATGGGGAGAGGCTGAGGAAGGAAAAAACCTGATGGGGAGAGGCTGAGGGAGCTGTGGTTGTTTAACCTGGGGACTCAGTGGGGACCTTCTCCCTCTCTACTGCTCTCTGAAGGGAGGCTGTAGTCAGGTGGGGATCAGGCTCTTCTTCCAGGCAACTAGTACCAGAGCAAGAGGGCAGGGTCTGAAGCTGCCAGGGGAGAGTTAGGCTGGATGTGAGGAAGCCCTTCCTGAAGGAAAGGGTGATCTGGACGGTTCAGGGCAGTGATGGAGTTGCCATCCCTGGAGGTGTTTAAGGCCAGCCTGGCTGTAGCCCTTAGTGCCCCGATCTGGTGACTGTGGTGCTGTTAGGTCATGGGCTGGGCTGGATGGCCTGAGCCTCAGTCATTCTGTGATCTGCAGGATCATGCTCTTTCTGTGTCCATGCATGTGTGTTTGTGACCGTGTGTCTGTGTTTAGCCCATAACAACATGGGAAGGGTAAAATGTTTTCAGATGACCTCGACTGAAATCAGTGAGCAGTCATTCCGGACATCAGAGTAACCTCAATAAACAGCAGCAGCCTGTCCCGTAGCCTAGAGAGCGGCCAGTGGAAGGAGAGAGAAGAAACGTTAGTGTTGCTGAGCCTTTCCAGCTGCCTCAGATTTCCCACTGGGTATGTGCCTCCTGCCACTGTGTCACTGGGAGTCCTACCTACTTGGCTGTAGGCTTTGAAGTTAAACCAAAGAGAGAGTCCTTGCTGCTCATGCATGATCGGTATCAGACGGCCAAATACACAGTGGGGAGTCTTGCTGTACCTCATGTTTATGTTTCAGCAGCTAAATATAGTGGTATTACCTCAGAAGTGCTTAACAAGCCTTGGACCAACAGAGTAGTTATACCAATGGTTCTTCAGGGACTCCAGTTACTTTCCAGTTCAGTTACAGCCAGCACTAGTGTGGCTGTGGCCAGCGCTGAGCTCTTGGGAAGGAGAGGAAGCCCTTATGCAGCCGGCTATGTTAGATGTGGGAATTCCACCTTGTACTCCATGAGTCACAGTTCCAATGCCCAGGGCAGAATTTGGGCTCCATAGTGCAATTGCTCACGCGTAGGATGGGAAGACAAGCGCATGGAAGCCTGACTTTGTTTGCTTAGATCATCCTTTTTCATCACAAATGATTGCACCTTACGGAGCTGCGTGTGACCGCGTGAAGCCGCGTGGGGCTGGATGTGCAGCAGGCAGGGGGGCTGCTCCTGAGTTGGTTTGTAGATGAGACTCGCCACAAGTTGTTCTTTTCAGGGGTGGCTTCTTGTCAGGTGCAGTGTCTGCTGTCGGTTCTGGAATCCTTTACTTCTCACCTGGAGCTTTTTGTTTTAAAGCACCGTAGCCATGTGTGTGTTTACTGGTACTTGCTGCAGTTTCAGGCTCCAATTAAATAGGAACAACGCAGGACATCCATAGGAAGTGCTGCCACTTGGTACTGATCATATCTTCTCTCAGACAAGGCCAGTCAACAGTGTGCCAGGTGTGTCAGGGCAGGCAGCCCACATGGTCAGAACATGAACTTTCCTGGAGCCATCTTAGTGGTCCCTGAAAAACCTAACAATGTCTGAGCTTTTCCAGTCCACACTTCTCAGCTAGAGCAGTGTCTGGCTAACTGGCTCATCCAGGAGTTCTCAGAACGTGAGGAAACTGGGTGAGGTCACTGGGGTTGGGTCCTCCTTGTTTCCTCTGAGAATCCTTTGCGTGAAACAGGAGAGCAAAATGAAAGAGTTGGCGAGCTCCTTTCTTCAGAAGCCTCAGGTGAGGAGGAGAAACAGGTGAGACAATTGAACAGTCCTTGTAGACCTTCAACGTCAATTAGCAAAAGCAGGAGGAAACCGTCTTGGGTAGAGCTGATGGGGATCCAGGAGGAACCAACCTTGAGTGTAAGAAGATCTTCCATGTGTAAAATCTAGTACATCCAGCAGAAGTAGACAAGAGTCATTCTCAGCTGAGGCAGATTTGGGCAGGAGAGAGGATGCAGTTTCATGAGGAGGCAAAAAAGATACCAAACACAAACGAGATGAGTGGGCCACAAGTAAGAGGAGCTGACCAGTACAAGTGAAATGGGGAGCAGAAGCATCTTGCCTGGGAGGGAGAAGTGAAATATCAGCAGCAAGTTTTGTTTGACACCGACTGTAGGTCTTGGGTTATTTTGCTGGGTGTTCACCTATCCCAAACTAGGTCTCATTACAATAACAGAAGGCAGCTCCAGGCCAGATCTCTCTCTTGTCTTTAGCAGAGCTGACCTCTCCTCTCTGCTCCTATTGAACGCTGCTTGAAATGCAGGTGAGGTCTGCAGAGCTGTGCAGGAGTAGAACCTACTTCAGCTCCATCACTGGAGAAAAGAGGGTGATTGTTTTCATTTCAGTTTAAAAAGAAATTACATTTTTTTGATGACATGACAGATGGACTGGAGAAACTTCTGAAGTCTCTGAAGAGGCTTCAGTGAAATTATTCTGATTAAACGGGAACTTTGCCACTCGTAGAGGAAACATTCTGAGATAATAAGTGCAGAAGGCAAGTGTAAAACAAGAGGACAAATGAGCGTTGCGGGTATGTGCTGAAACTGCTTAAGTGAATCCTGCAGGGAAGTGCTGGTGGCACAAGTCTAGAGCCTTGCTTGGAACATTTCAGCATCTCCCTGGAAATGGCAGCTCTGCCACGTAGTGTGAACAAGACAAAAAGGCTTTCGAAGCTGCTTTACATCTCTGGGAAATGTGGGCCAGTTCCGAGCCCCGAGTTATCGGTACGTAGAGGACAGGGCTTATTGGTTTTCCTAGAGCTTTTGATCTTTGTGATGAGCTTATCTTGTTAGTGGTTTTTGAGAAGGCAGCAGGAGCAGACGATGGTCCACAAAGCCCGGTGTGTTGACCTCTTCTCGCTCACAGTGCCTGTTTTGAGGCTGAACAGAATTTAAAAAGCAGAGCTGCTGTCAGGCAGCTCATGCTGCTCCCCACAAATTTCACTGGTGCTATGCTGAGGCCAGTCGTTCACTTGCCCTTACATCACATTTTAACCTGGTTTCATAAACAAACACAGCTTATATAATGTGCTCTGCCGTGTCCCAGCCTCGCCACTCCCTCCCCTCCGGAACCATCCAATTTTAGCCACGTTTAACAGATCCTGAGCTCTGTGAGTGGAGGAGACTCACTGGCAAAGAGTGAACTCAGCGTTTGTGATGCATCAGACAGCCCCTGTGGGAAGTCACCACTGAAAAGGCATCAGGAAAACGCTTTGGTGGCAGCCGCTGCTCGCAGAAGTGTCTGTCCTCCTCTCTTTGTTCCCTTTTTCAAATAAAAATTACTTAGCAAAATCACTCAATTGGATGGCCTCAATTGGATGTCATTGAAACCATGGGGAGAGCAACATCTGGAAAGAGAGGACCTTTTCCTCTGCCAGGTTCCCACAACACGAAATGCATTTGGCTCTTCCCTTGCACCATGTTTTCCGAAACGAAAAAAATCTGGGCTGATCCTTCATGTGGAATAAATTGGAGCAGCTCCACAGACTTCAAGGAGAAAGAGAAAGGATGGGAGCGTTTGCTGATTCAGAGCAGCTTCGGCTCCCTCCCATCCTTTCTTTTTCTGTACATCTGCGGCACCTTCGACGTAATACACCGAGTTTAGAAACGGTTGAGATTTCGGAGGAGCCTGGTGCCGCTGAGACAGCGTGATGGTGTTTAAATGCGGGTTTGGGTTGCAGTGTTATTTCAACGGTAGTTAGCTTAGGTAATAAATACTGTGTGATGTATCTCCCAGCACCAGAACGTGTCAGGGGGATGACAAACACCGTTATCCATCTCCTTACCGTATTTTCACAGAATCATCATGGCTGGAAAGGACCTCCAGGGTCATCAAGTCCAACCTTTGTCCTAGTATCTAACTGCTAGACCAGATCCCTAAGCGTCGTGTCTACTTGTTCCTTAAACACCTCCAGGGACGGTGACACCACCCCCTCCCTGGGCATTCCGTGTTGATTTGTAGTGCTTAGCTGCTGGGGTTTGGTGTGGAGGAGACTCAGCAGGCTGCTGCTTCTGTCATGTTCTAACATGGAACATCAAATCCAGCACCTGGGTCTGTTGAGCACCACCAAATAACGAGAGGCCTTGGTTGTTCACAAGTCTTTCTGATGAAATGTCAAACTTTTTGTGCTGTGAAAATTATCTTCTCCAACCTAGAGCTTGAAAACAGATAATTATCCGGGAACATGAAACGGAATTAACATGCGCTGGAGCATGTCATGAGCGTTTCCTCTCTGCAAATAAAAGAGGTAATTGCTGCCTGAGTACAAAGCAAGGAGAGGGGTTGGCTCTGATCCGTTGACAGTTTAGTTTGGCCACTGTTTACTCATTTAACCCATAAAAACATGCAGCTTATCACAAGGATGCCAGTCAGGGGCTGATGGAGTGCGACCAGCCTCCTCATTGCAGGCATTTAGCATTTCACCCCGACCAAGGCTGAGCAGACAGAAGTTCTTGGCTATTATTAGAAGTTTAAGACCTGGTGAGGTTTTAGATGATGAGGTTTTACAGCCTTGATGAGTCAGAGCTCCTTGTTAAACAGGACATTCATAGATGACGTTAAGCCCTAGCAATAATTAAGACATTTTTTGAGCCACGCTTTGACTTCCAGCGCAACAGAGACGCCTTAGCCTAGAAGAAAGAGTGGACCTAATATTGGGTATGTGGACACCATTTCCCATAGAGAAATCAGGCAAGGAAATAGCACTTCTAATGGCTAATGAAAGGGGTTCTGGTTTGTGATTTTGATTTTACAAATCAATTTTCTGATATTAGAAACCAGCAGAGCGTAGAGACACGGGATGGAAGCCTGGAAGAGACCTCCTGAAATGTCACATGCAGCTCATTGACATCACAGGCAACTTCAGGACAAATCTATTCAGCCAGCTCTTGCAAATGCTTGAGAAATTTTGTCCCCATATTCCTCTTGGAAGTCTGCTTGAAAAGCTCTTAGCTCTGGTAGTTAAAAGGCTTGTTTCGCCCCTTTTTATTTCCATGCTGGTTTTGTTTCCAGAGATCTCCCTGCGTTTAAGGGGAAGGCTAGTTACAAGTCCAGCTAATAGTCACACTCTCCCAGTTCATTTTGTGCTAGGAGAAGCAAGCAGTGGTCATTTAGAGAAGACCCCTCGTTTTTCCTGGTCATTTATTGCCATTTACTTCAAGCAGCTCCTTTCCAAGGATGGAGAAGCAACGCTGTGAGCAGTGTGAAACAGGCTCCGCTGTGGGAGCGCAGGAGGCAGTGCTCAGCACGCCTGGCATCATGCCTGTGTATCTCAGGGTGGCAGAGACACGATGTGTTCAGCTCCCAGCCACGCATCCTTGCAAAGAATCTTGCCTTCTGCTCCGGTGCCTTGTTGTGGTAATTGCCAAAAAACCCCCAGCAGCTCCTGCTGGCAGAAGCCCCGTCACCCGCTAACGTGTGCCCACGTGCCCTGCACGCGTGGCTGGGGTGGGGTGACTCACATTTTTCTTGTGAGAGGCCACATCACAAGAACTGGTGCAGCCACTGTCCCAAAAATGAGCTGTTCTGCAGGGGCAAAGACCTCTCCTGAGCAACTCCCGTGTACCCGTCAGTAATTGCAGCGTTTGCCTCATGTTTTTATTACAATTGTTTACACTTCATTTTATTTTTATCACTTTAAGAAGATGCAGAAGGTCTGACTAGAACACACTGGGGTTTTTCAGCCATATGCTCTATTTTCAGAGTACATGTACTGCAGTTTCAAAAGCACATTTTATTTTTGGAGAAGGCTGCACTAAGCTCACTGTCATAGGTGAAGATTGTGCCGTGAGCCTAGCCCAAGGAGCACGTCCAAGGCTGGCACACGGGACACCCGCTCAGAGGGACGTTCTGTGGTGCATCACGTGCAACCAAAAAGTGACAGCCCAACGCCAAGGTAGGGCATCATCAGGAGGGGTCCTTGACCCGACTGACTTGCTGAATTCAAATCACATTTTGTTAATTCTCTTAGCCCAGCCCAGAGCTGCTGGAACTCGTCCAGGCGGGTCTTGACTATCTCCAGTGAAGGAGACTCCACAACCACCCTGGGCAGCCTGTTCCAGTGCTCTGTCAGCACTAGACTACTTCAACATATAGCTCCTTATAGGAAAGTTACTAATTTGAGTTCAGGTGCTCTTTTTATTTCCTGTCTGCACTGCAGCACATTTCTGAGCCTAACAGCCAGTAACTTTTGCATCTGGGTTCACATGAGTCACCCTGTCATTTTCCACTAAACTTGCCCTCTAACTGCAAGACTACAGACACCCACTAAAAACTTTTTTCATAGAGTCTGCGCTATTTAAAATTAATTCCTGTATTCTCATTACCCTCCTTTCAACATAGTAAAAATTATAAAGTGTATAATTAGAGTATAAAAGTGATGTCTGCTTAATAAATAACATAGTTTTTCTTGTCCTTACTTCAGCAGAATAGCAGAAGCTCAGTCTTGTGCTATGCCGCTGTTAGTATTGCAATAACTTAACATATACTGGAACAGTCAGCACACTTGTGAATAAAAACTGTACTCCAGCTTTCACGCTAATTGTTCCTTAAATATGTACAAGATTCAGGTAAGCATGCCATTTGAAAAGCACAAGCTGTCAAATTCGTAGCTCACAGAAATATTTTTCTTGAGGTTTTGTATTCAGTACCTCCGTTTTTTTCATCTCAAATTGTGCCAATTTGTTTATCAGCTGGTACAAAATGCCATTTACTGTACTTCCGTGTTAAACTTCCTGGAGTGACTAGGAGGGTGTCTGACCTACAGAAACTACAGGGCATTTTTAAATTGCATCTGGAAAGGATATGGTTTCTTTTATCAGTTAGACTACACATCCTTCCTTATACACAAATCTTGAGGTTACGAAATCATATGCAAATTACTGAAAAATGGGGACTTCAGATTAGACTCTCCCCGCTCCTCTACACAACAAATTTAAAGGCAAAGGGTGATCTTTCAGGCAAAGGCTATGAGCCTGCACTTGAAGCACCTCTGTCAACATGAAATAAAACTTTGTAATTTTCCTGCCTCTTTTAACCTCGTTTGCAATATGCAAATAGTAACTCCATGACCATACAGACAGATAACACAACTGACGTTGACACAGACAGCCCCCACCCACAGGCAGTGAACAGAAGATGCCCGGAGAGTCTCCACTGCTGACTGTTCAGCACCCAGCACTAGGTGCAGGACCAATGCTGTGACACACAAAAATCATTGCCTCAGATGAATTCAACAGCGAAACTTAGACAAAATGTCATAGTGCTTTATGTTAGGTCATTAAGAAATTACATGAAAAAGCACTACCTTTCCAAACAGACAAGTTAACCTTTGTGTGCTGCTAAGAACTACCTGTTTATCCCAAAGGCTATTTAATGGCTTTATGAACCACACACAATGCTAGCTGAGAATTAAAGATAGAAAGAAAAAGTCCACTGCCATTGTGCATTAACTTCCTAGTTAATGCATCTTTGTTCTGCCTGATTTTAGTAAATGCCTGAAAATTTTACATTTGTATGAAAGAAATTTACTACATTTAAAGGGAAAAAGTCACCTATGTCACATGTAGGTCTTTATGCAGTAAGACAGAGGAAATGTCATTTATCAAACAAAAACGGCACATCCCAACCAACTTATATCCCTGAGTAAACAGCAGTAAACTTGAAAATAATATCTCATCCTAATGTTCACCAGACATAAGAAAAATCATCATTTGAATAAAAGTAATTACAGAAAAAATAATCTGTATTTTTTAATACGTCAGAGATTGAAACGATGCATTAAGGCTTGGAAGCGTGAAACAAAAGAAGAACCTCTAGAATTTTTACTCAAATTCAGGATAATTAGTAAAAAGTAGTTTCACAATACGCTTGTCCTGTATCCAGCAGCTGCTGTAGCTAACTATCAGAGACACAACACAGTGCTGGCATGACGCGTCGTATGGAATTCCCATTTCTCTAGGAATGCCTCTCTCTCCTAAAAATAGAAGTATTAAAACCTGGATCTGGACTTCACTCATAAAACACACTGCAAGCCACAGGTATGATACATCATCAAATACAAGAGACAACTTCAAACAGAAGAAATATTCAAAAGTGTCGTTGGAGGGGGGTGGAAACACGTTGTCAAAGCAAGCTGAAATTAGAAGATAAATACACGACTACCAAGTTTAAAAATGATGTTGTGGGATCAGTTATACAATTCAGTATTTATACACAAAAGAAGAAATTCCTATTGGCTAGCAATTAACTTCCTCTGGAATTTATGATTCGGTTCTACTCTCACAGTAATGAACAGTTATTAATTTTTTACTGAAATGAATGCTTACGAGCCTTTTGATTTTATTGGAAGATATATGGATCTTCCACTCAAGAAAAGTTACTGCTGAGTCTTAATGAGATTTTCTTTTTAACAGTACAATATTATTGCTTCCTAAGTGTTCAAGATTTGTCACTCTGGCACTGATTTGCAGTACCTGTTAATTACAGTACTTATTTCCTGGAACCAGCATAGTCATTCGGGGTAGCTGAGCGCTGCCTAAGGTGCTTCAACAACCGCACTGCACACGCTTACTTGAACTACACAGCTCCAGCATCTAATCTGTCCTACGGCTTGTCTTGTTTGGACAAATGTAAAGCCTAATCTGCCCAAAAAGGAGGTTCTTTTAGGTTTCTTGCAGCTAGGCAGTAGCTCTTTCTCTTTACTGTTAATTTGTAAATAGGTGCAGTTAGCTAAATGCTGAAAACTATGAAAATACGGCCACCCGGGTACAGGTTAGAGATACCACTATGCACATCGTTCTCTGCCTTTAGAACAAGGAACCAAGCAAAAGATAAATCATCGTTGGTCACTTTTAAAATACATGAATTAGCTTTTTATGTTGGATTAATCTCTGTAGATTTCATCAAGATAATGTTTTAGCCTCCATTTGTTAAAGGTGGAAGCAAATAGTGTTTATTCCTTAATAATAATTTTTACTTCCTTACAAATATTCCTTAAAGGTGGCTGTTCCTTAATACATGCAAAAGTTGTTTCTGATGTCATCAGTTGAAAGTTCCAACAGCTTTAAGAAGTACAACCCAAGGGAATAGCATATTTAAGTCTGTATACATAAAAGTAAGAATATTGTAAAAACGAGACATCTGAGTACAATGAAGTATGTACGTGCTGCATAAATCCCCACAATGAAGAAAGCTTCAACAATGGGTGGAAGAGCAGTATACATATTTCACAATATTATTGTTACCCAACTTTGTGATTCAAGATGCAGAACCAGAACCCACCTTTCTACCTTTTGACTTCTGAAAGTTCAGAAGTTCTAATCTGTACCTTTGCTATCTGCCTCTGTGTTGCTCCTGTTGATCGTAACCTAAAATGATATTTTAAGAAAGCACTTATCTAATACTATGGTGAAGCTGAAAAGCACAATCTCAAATCTTTTCCTCTGAGAGATGCTAAACCTAAAAAACAGCTGTAGTTGCCAGTTTCCTGTACTCCATAGCCACATATGTTGTTTCCATGCAATGAAAGCAACATGAGACGTAGCCTAGAAAGTTGTTCAGTCACCCATGCTGTACAACACCACTAGAACAACCAGAAAATAGTAAGTCTGGTTCCTACTTGCATGAAACCTGGAAAAGACAGCAAGGCAAAGGCTGGCACAGTGATTAAAAGAAATACCACCTCAAACTACCAGATGTTCAACTCAACCCCTTGCAGGTAAGGAATGTTCACGGGTGAGGTGGCAATTCAGACTGCTCACTCTGTGGTTTGTCTTGTCTGATACAGCATTCCAGAAACAGCAGTAAAAGAATTTCAGCTTGGGATGACACTGAAGACTAAGGACAAAGATGCTGTGTATGACTTACTGTCAGTCAAAAGGGACTTGATTGGCATGTTTGGTTCAGGCCCAATTCATGGTGGTGTATTGATCTGGGTAGCTCTGCCATGCTGGCACAGCAAGGCTGGAATACCAACACAAAGCATCTTGTAACAGGTATGGCGCAGCCCTTCGAGAAATAAAATGGTCTTGGTGCTCTGGGAATTTCTCCTTACCACCATGGAGATGTTCATTTGGAGTATGGGGTAGAGAGAGGGAGGAGTGCTTGTTTCACAACAGCTATCACACTAGGAAACACCTCTCACAGGAACATCTAAAGACAGTTTGTAAACACAGATGAAGTCTCCTGAGACCCTGACAGTCTTATTGTGGAGGGTTGCTCCGCGTCTGGAGCAGTTATCGTGTTGCACAAGACCATCACCACCTAACAAAGCTCTCCATAAACGTAGGTTACTGCAAAAGAACTGAAAGAAAATATTGTGGCATAAAGAGGGGGTGGGAAGGAGGGAAGCTGATTTCTCCTGAGAGTGATGATGCTTTATGTTTCCACCTACAGGTGTCTACAGCTACTGCCTGTCACCACCAGCCTGCCACGAGGAACACCCAGCCCCTCGTGCAGGACGGTGCTGGTCAGTGGGGCACAGAGCTCCCTTGCTGCTGTTAAAGATTTTCCTTTCAGAGTTCCTGGGGCAGACACCCATCTTCCTCCTTGCAACACATCAGTGCCTTGGCAGGCTGCAACAGCAATGGCAAAAGAGATGTTTACCTTGCTCACCTTTCTGTGTGATAAATCTATGGCTCAAAAGACATGCAGCTAAAAGTGGCTTCATTTTTTAAGCACCTAGTTTCCACCCACAAATACACTTGTCTTAATACGCCTTTAATCTTGTTAGGAGGCAAGTACTTGGAAGCAAACTGCAAAAGGTCCATTAAGTGTCGTGAATGCTCTCAGCCTAGGTGCAATTTTAATTTAACTGATGTTATTCAATAGCATGGCACCTGACAGGCAACACTACTTCCAATCAAGAAGAAAAATGTTGGGGAAATTTCGATGGCTGTTAATTTTGTGATTACATAACATTAAGCAAATTACATTATCAAGTACTAAGATATTCCACAGAAGATCCAGTTGCAAAACCAATACTTCTCAGCACTAAGAGACCTTTGACATTTATACCTATGAAGCTGTTGTTATGCACTTATTATAATAACGTGATAATAGTAGAATCATTAGGGATGGGAAGGGACCTCGAAAGATCATCCAGTCCAATCCCCCTGCCACAGCAGGATCACCTAGAC
>JAOXOE010028316.1:0-16377 GCA_028565055.1 Phoeniculus purpureus | reverse complement strand
GAGGAGAGGCTGAGGGAGCTGGGTCTCTTCAGCTTGGAGAAGAGGAGACTGAGGGGTGACCTCATTAATATCTATAAATATTGGAGGGGTGGGTGGCAGGAGGATGGAGCCAGGCTTTTCTCACTGTCATCTGGTGATAGGACAAGGGGCAATGGGTGTAAGCTGGAACATAGGAAATTCCACTTCAATATCAGAAGGAACTTCTTCACAGTGAGAGTGACGGAGCATTGGAACAGGCTGCCCAGGGGAGTTGTGGAGTCTCCTTCTCTGGAGACATTTAAAACCCACCTGGATATGTTCCTGTGCTACTTGATCTAAGTGATCCTGCTGTGGCAGGGGGATTGGACTAGAGGATCTTTCGAGGTCCCTTGCAGTCCCTAACATTCTGTGATTCTGCCCACCAAACCTTGTTCCCTACTGCTACACCTACATGGTTTTTGAACACCTCCATGGATGGTGACTCCAGTCCCTCCCTGGGCAGCCTGTTCCAATCCCTGATCACTTTGTCAGGGAAGAAATTTTTCCTGATGTCCAGTCTAAACCTCCTCTGGCACAAGTCGAGGCTGTTTCCTCTTATTCCTCTTAAGAGAAGAGACTGACTCCCGTCTCCCTACAGTCTCGTTTCAGGTAGTTGTAGACAGCAAAAAGGTCTCCTGTTAATCCCCCTTTCTCCAGCCCAAACAACTCCAGTTCCCTCAGCCACTCCTCATCAGACCTGTCCTCCAGATCCTTAGCCAGTTTAAAGAAAAAAATCAGTGCAAAGCTGAAAACTGTCTAAGAATATCTTTCTGGCTCCTTGAAGGAGACAAAATTTTCATCTTTTAAAAACATAGGAAATTGCCTCTCATCAAATTTAGCTGACCATCGGAGCAAAACCTAAGCAGCATCTTCATGACTGCTCTGTGTCTCTGTCTCTCTTGTGGGCTGAACAACAGTGTCCCACTGTAAGGGAAGAGGACACTAGTTAACAAACCAGTTGTCAAATCATTTTTCGAACCCAAAAGCAAGCAATTAATTGTCACTGTATTTAGCAAATAATAAACCTTCCTTCTGGAGTTGTTAAAAAATGAAGAACAGGGAAGAAAATCTGTGGGTTGGTTGACCCTTTGAATTGATGTGATGCACAGTTTTCAGGCCTCCTTGTGACTGACAACAGCTGCACCCTCCAATCCTTTCCACACCCCAGCATTTCCATGGATAATGGAATACAGCTCAGCAGATTGCCCTAAGGATGGTGTTACCTGGTCTCTGCTGGGATGGTGGCCTTGCTGTGGGATGAGGTAGGTCATGGTGCAGAGGTACAGCCCCAGCCTGGGGCACAGTGGCAGCACTGGATGCTGGTGTCACACTAGGCATTCACCTGGGTTTTCTTTCTTCCCAGTGTGGGAGTAAAGACAGAGCCTGCCCTGCCTGTGACCGCAGTCACTTGTTTTCAGAGGAAGCCTTTTTAAGCCCTGCTGTGATGCACTTGCTCTTCTGACTAGATTCACTTAATTTTATAATCTCATCCTCTTTTCTTCAGGGAATGCTTTCCTCCCAGCGCTCTTTCTTTTACTCAGTACCTACTAGAGAGTTTCCCATGCCTCTTCTGACTGGGCACTGGAAAAGTCCCAGAGCTAGTTAGCAAGCTGTGTCACTGCAAATGCCCTATATAAAAGCCAAAGAGCCATAAACCCAACAAAAACGATCTTCCCTCCCCCTTCCAGCACTTCAGCCTTAGGCAGAAAGGCCAGAACGCTGTTCTGGAGTTTGCCTGTCACTGGTTACAGCACAGAACAGTGATTCCAGGGATGATGATAAGCCAGAGCAGCATGTTATAACCCCAGCACCAATACACACAGCAGCACTGTCACTCCAGAGACGTGTGGATCCAGCAGGGAGACGTAAGGCAGTAAAAGCAGCTGAGTACGTATCATTGTGGCTTATTTCCACCCACTCGGATCCTGAGCTGGGGTTTTTAGTTCCGCTTTTTGTCTCATTTTTCACTGTAATGCCAGGATCACACTTCCATACCGCACACATAATTACAGTGCAGTTACACCGTGTGACTGCTTCACGATACCTGTAATTACCATCTAGTCGCGTAGCTGGGAGGTTCGTTAATTCAGTGAACAAATTACTTGTCAGTCTGCTTTCTGAGCTACTAGCTCACATTTTAATTACTATAGTACCTGTTGTACATGTACCCGAGGGTTCACTGCTGACAGCCATTTGTGTGATAGACTGAAGTTGGCCTGTCTACAAGCCTGTTGTGCAAGTTTGTCTGGCAGTAGTGTGCCTGGCTGGTATGAAAAGTTAACTCAATATCTAGAGTGTTAACACACACCTAACAGTCCCTGGTGAAACTTGTGTCTATCCCAAAGAGTTTCAGACAATCAGTGGGGCTGACTGTTGTTTCAACAAGCCTCCCTGGTTTCTGTGTGTTGCTTCAGAGGTGCCTGTGTATCAAATTATTGGCAAGGCACGCCAAAACCTTGGCATCAGGAGAAATGTCTTGAAGGGCATCTCTGTTCTCTTTCCTGCCCCGTCTGTAGAGTTGTGGGGACCTGGATTCAGCAGGGCTTGGCTCCTACGCAGGAAGCGAAATGGTTTTGCATTCCCAATGGTGTCATTAGTTTGATGTAATTTTTGGGGGGTTCTGAACAAAAAAGGTTTGCCCACTTCAGTAGCTTGTGAGGATCAGGCACGCTTCGAAGGGTTCCCAGGCTGAAGTCCTGCAGCCATTTGTTGTCAGAAGGTGGCAGGAGGCAACTCCCTGCTTCCTTCCTTCCCCTCCTCTCTTGCCTTTGTTCTTTTATCTTCCAGATAAAGTCGCTGGCTGGAACAAGCAGCAGCAGCAGCTCAGCCAGCAGTAAAGGTCTGCCAGACATCGCTGAGGAGCTTCCTCAGCCAGCCTGGAGCCACTGCAGCATAGCCAGGCCAACAAGCCTCTTCCTCTCTCCTTTTCATCTGCTTGACTCCCTTTCTGCATGTCAGGACCCCCTTCAAAAGCACTGTGCACCTTGCTCTCCCCTTTCTTTGCTACATCTTCTCTCCCCTTACCCTCACTCCATTTCTTCTCCCTGCATCCTGAGCTGAGTGTCCAGCACAGGTCAGGAAGGGGTGACTGCACAGCCAGCACAGGACTGCGGAGACCGCACCTCTTCTTGGATCTCTCCATTCCTTCTCTCTGAAATACCTATAAATACTTTATTGATTTTTCAGGCAAGCAAGAAACAAAGCAAAAATAAGTAGCAAAGGGCAGAGGAGCCAAGTAGACAGCAAGGAAAGACAGTGAATCTCTTTCTAGCTTGTATTCATCCTCCTCCTCCTTTTGATACCTTCCCTTTCTCCTTCTCTCCCTGTTTCTGTTCTTTCCATCCTGTAATTTTCTTTTCCTGCTTCCCAACCTTTTAGTCATCTCACTATGCTCTTCTTTATAACCCAATGTTTTTCTCCTGGGGAAGTAGATTTCAAACCTAGAGACAAACTGTCTCTGCACACTGGAGGAAACTGTAACTTGGTTTATATTTCTTTGTGGGTCTATGAGCACAGAGTTTCCAGAGGATCTTGGAGCACAGGAAGCAGTCACACATCATAAAAATCACTGGGAACTCACCCCTTTAACCTCCAAGGACCCTGCTGGAAACTTTGTGATGGTAAGTGCTCTGCAAGGACAAGACAAACCATTTCATTTTGTCATGCTGAAGGGCCAGGGCTCAGTCTTGCCTTTCTGCTTGGTGATTGCCAGCTGCTGAAAGGGAAGACCCCACTCAAATACTGTGTCAAATGATGGTGTCTACAACATCAGGACAGAACTGCTGGAGCAAGTCCAGTGGATGCCACAATGATGATCCAAGGGCCGGAGCATCTTTGCTGTGACGATAGGCTGAGGGAGCTGGGCTTGTTCAGCCTAGGGAAGAGAAGGCTCTGGGGGGACCTTAGAGCTGCCTCCCAATACCTGAAGGGAACCTACAGGAAGGCTGGAGAGGGACTTTTCCCAAGGGGATCTAGTGATAGGACAAGCGGAAATGGTTTGAAACTGAAAGAGAGTACGGTTAGACTAGACCTTAGGAAGTTCTTTAGTCCAAGAATGCAGAGAATCTGGAGTCAATTGTCCAAAGAGGTTGTGGCTGCCTCTCCCTGGAGGTGCTCAAGGTCAGGTTGGATGAGGACTTGAGCAACCAGGTCTAGTCGAGAGACGTCGCTGCCCATCACAGGAGGTTGCAGTAGATGATCTCTAAGGTCTCTTCCAACTTGGGCCTGTCTATGATTGTGTGAGGTTGCCCTGGGGCAGAGGGAAGGGGACGAGGCCAGGGATGTGAGCTGTGACTTAGCCAGCTTGTAAACTGACTGTCTACATGTACAAAAAAATCAGGACAATGCTGTCTCTTTTAATAAAGGGCCATTGGTACAGGTTTGCTCTTTGTGTCTAGAGGGAGGTTGCAAGCAAGCGCGCGCCAAGTATATCCCTAGAAATATTTTTGAAATGTTCTTCCACAGGCATTGAATACCAGAGGCTGTTTAATCTCTCTCCCACTCACTCTCTCTCCAAGCCACCACATCCCACTCTGTCCTGTTTTTTGTAGGGAAGAAGAATTTGGCTTTTTACTGCAGTGTAAAGTATTAGTGTATCACTATACTGGTCCCGTTCAGTGCCATCACTGGTCCACTTGACCTTTGGATCTCCAGTACCGGAAGACAGGTGGGTTTTTGGAATGGATATTCTTTACCCATTATTCTATAGACATCAAATACATCATTATTTGCTTTCAAGCCATTACGAGTGACCTGCACTGGAGAATATGGTTTAGTGGACATGGCGGCATTGGATTGACAATTGTACTTGATGATCTTGTAGGTCTCTTCCAACCTCAATGATTCAATGATTATGTGACCTGAGGATATGAAATCCAGAAAAAAACCTAGAGAGAGGTATGTGTAAGGAACTGAGGCCGGTTCATGGCACAAACCTCCCTAAAATCCTTTTGAAACTGTCCAAACTAATCCCTGTACTTCCATGTCCTGCAGCTTGTGGAGGAGTCTCTTTCCACTGCTTCCAAGAGTGGAAAACTTGAACTCATCACAACGAGAGCAAGTGGAAGCTACAATACTGAACTGGGTTGATGCCAGGTGCCCACTAAAGCTGCTCTGTCACTCCCCTCCTCAGCGGAACAGGGGAGATGAAATTTAACAAGAAACTCACATGTTGAGGTAAGGATGGGGGGTTTGCTCACCAGTTACTGTCACAGGCAAAACAGACTTGACTTGGGGAAATGGATTTAAATTATTACCAATCCAATCGGAGTACATTATAAAAGAAAAACTGAATCTTATAACATCTTCCTCTCACCTTGGCTTGGCTCTCAAATTCTCTACCTCCTCCCCACTGGTGGCACACTGGGACAGGGAAGGGGGTAGTGGTCAGTTCATCACATGTTGTCTCTGCCACTCCCTCTGAGGAAGGACTCCTCAACCTCTTCCTCTGCTTCAGTGTGGAGTCTCTCCCACAGCAGACAGTTCTCCGTGAACTTCTCCAGCATGAGTCTCTTACACTGAATCCAAGGAATGATCCAGTGTGCATCCCCAGTGGGGTTACAAATTCCCACAGGAAGCCTGCTGCAGCGTGGGCTCCTCTCTGCATGGCCTATAGGTCCTGCTATGAGCCTGCTCCTTTGGAGGCTTCCCACTGGGTCACAGCCGTCTGCAGGCATCCACCACCTGCTTTGGTGCGGGGCCTTTCATGGGCTACAGATGAAGATTTGCTCCAACATTACCCTCCATGAGCTGCAGGGGTACACCATGGTTTACACCACGGTTTTCACCACGGCCACACCACCTGAAGCACTTCCTCCCCCTTCTTCCTCACTGACCTTAGTGTCTGCAGAGTGGTTTCTTTCACGTGCTCTCACTCCTCTCTGCAATTGCTGTGACGCAGCAACTTTTCTCCCTCCTGCAAGACATTATCCCAGAGGTGCTGTTACTGTAATAGCAGTTTTGTTTACTACTGTCAAGCATTTACTGCGTTCTCACATAGTGACTGACACAGCCCCTGGACAGGACAGAGCAGTGGAGAGGCTGTGTGCCTCTGTGTGTCTCTGCTCTGGAGGCTCCAGAGATGGAGTTTGCAGCAGTGTTGCACCAGGTGTTCCTGCTGTGCCTTTTGGGAAGAGCCCAGTTTCTCCAGGCCAGGGTGAGTAGGGTGAGACCCTGCAGCTCTGACCACTAGCTAACGCCAAGGGCAAAGACATTTCCCTGGAGCACAAACTTTTACATCTTAGCACAAATCAAAATGAGCAGTTACCAGTCATAACAGCTGCCTGTGCTTTGTACCTTCCTTGACAGGTGAGTGAAAATCAAGCAAACCCAGTCCTCGAGCCACGGCTCTGATGGGCACATTTTGAGTCAATTAAAAAGCTCCAGTTATTTCCTGTTGAGGATAACGAGCCTTTTACTTTGGCAAGGTGGTGCACGGCAGAATGGTCATCAATCTGGGTTTCCTTACCCACCTGTCACACGCTGCTTGAGTGAGTGCCACAGTTGTCCCTGCTGCTGCTGCTGGAGCTGTGTTAAGATGTTCGTGTTTTAATCAGGTCAGTGGATGGTGTTCCTGGTTGCTTACATTTTTCCTCTTGCTCTCTGTTTTAAAGGTGCATCCTTGCACTTTCAGAGAATGGAAATCTATTCAGGATGAATGACAACCACAAGAAAAGAATATAGTCATTCCTCATCCTTAGTTTACTGTGACAACGCACTGTTGAGACATCTCCTTTAGCAAGCAAAAAAGCAATTGGAGTTTTCACTCAAAATTTTGCAAAAGGTCAAAGGGGTGCTGACTTGCATGAGACTCCAGCCTGCCTGCTGGATGGGAGTACAGTGACACCTTTCTTGAGCTCCTGCATGAAACCTGAACCTTGGGAAACCTAGTCTTACTCCTGCTAGGCTCCCTGAGAATGTGTTTTGTGATCTGTTGTTGAAAAATGAGCAAAGCAATAATGCATGTGGATTCCTGTTCTTAGCTTCGCTAGCAGTGTGACAAGGAGGATGCTCAGAGATGTGACCTTTAATACAGGTTATGCTTAATTAACCTCCAAATAAATGCAAAGGATAGACAACCAGGTCTGACCCTGTAAGGAATGAAGTATGTTAGCAAATGAACCATTATTTCCTCTTTTTGGAGGTGACTGGGGGAATTTTGAGATGAAAACAGGGATAGGGTTTTCTTCTTCTCAGCCACTGAAGAGCAGAAGAAATATCTCCACCCATTATGAAATGTGAAAAGTTCTTTCAAGATTTTATTTCCCCACATGTCTGCTGTGGCCTGCAAATCTTAAGTTTTGTGCTAAGACACGTCTTTCTGTGACATTACACACCAGAATGCTCCTCTATTCTTATCAAGGATAGAAAACTCTTCCTGCTGAGATACAAAGCAGGAAATTATTCTCAAAAAGAGGTGATTACAGCTTTTCTGGGAGTAGTCGCATTCCCTCGTGCTCACACTGGTTAAAGGGAAGACTGCGGTGTAATTCTGCATTTAACACTGATTTAAACCCCTCCCTTCAGAGAATAAGAGCCCCATGCTGGTTTGCATTATTCAGGCTACAAAGATTTGGTTTCTGGGTGGACAGAAGTTTGTGCCAGCAGCCAGCAGCACACGTGTTGCATTTTGCTAGGCAGAGCTGCTGATGTTCTCCGTTACGGCAGGGATGGAGTAACCACAGTTGTCCAAAGAGCTGGGTAAACACCAAGTGTATTTGTCTTCCCAGCTTGAGACAAACATGGCAGCTGTGCCGGGTACACAAGGGATCATGTGCCTGGGAGAGTGGGAACACCCAGTACTCGAGGTGCAGCCTCACCAGAGCCAAGTAAGGGGGACTATGCAACGCTGCATAAGAAACAACTTACAGAATATGGGTGCCACAGTCACGGCAAGTATGAGAACATGAGAGCTCACTGAAAAACAAGTCACTGCTTACAGAGAGAAAACAGTAAGTGTTAAGGGATGTCAATATACCTGAAATTTTCCACATGTGTTATGGTCTGGTGAAAAACAAAAAGCCAAATGCTGGGCTGGGCCACTCTTCTGTAGTCTGTTTGAAGTCCTGACGTACCATATAGGCAAAAAGAAATATAAAGCCCTGCTTTTGTACGGGTACAGAGGGTCAGAGCTGAACCTTGCTGATGGACAGTAGTGGAGAGTGGGCACATGGACAAGGTAACATCTGAGGAGAGCAGGTGTATGATGGCAGTAGAGTGTGAGGGAGTGAGTGAATGGTGCCATTTCAGTAAGAGAATTAATTAAGAACAGAACTACCTGCTTTCCAAAAATAAAAAGCTAGAGGAAAACTACTTCAAACAGCATTGCATTTTCTTCCCAAATAAGGGCACAACGAGAAACAGGAATCCTGTTAGAAGGTAAAATTAGTTGTGGACTTTATTTTCAGAGACTGTTAATCACTGCAAATAGCACCCTGCTTACCGTATCCCAGGTTGGGAAAACAGAGTTTTAAGTAGTGTTGTGGATTTCTTACAAAGGAGATACTGCAATTTTCTTGTTAATAACAAGGCTGGACAAAAGGCAAAGTGCTGATATGTTTGTGGGTATATATGTGTGTGTATATATATATACACACACACACACACTTAGAATCTCTAGTACCTGTTAAAATTAAGGTAGAAGCACAGAAGGAAGAACAGAATAGGTAAAACTTGCCGTGTTCTGGACAGCTTTTGTATTAAGGTAGCATTTACACAAGTGGTAACAACCAAATGGTGCCTCACTTCTGAAATTAGTATTCTACATCAGTTGCTGCCGAAGTGTTCTCTGCGTAAATAAAGTTGTGGGTTAGACAAAGGGTGGCTTAAGACTACAAGAAGTTCCCATGACCTCTACACCCACCCCCAGTGTTTTTCCCTGCCTAAGGCTACTTAGAACTTTAATCTGGCTTGGACCAGAAATGCTCACAATGTTGAAGTGGCTCTAGCTGCTGTATCATCTTCCAGCTTGGCACACCCTGTGATAAAGCAACTTGTCAACATTTGGTCAAAGTTTTCTTCTTAAACTACCACAGCTGAAACCTGAATACCAGCATAAGGGATGGTTTCTAATCATTCATATGGTGCACATCCAGCATTGTGACACTTCAGCGATGGAAAAAACACAGCTCTACAACAATGGGGTGGAACCTGTGGAAATGACTCTCTGTAGGGGTTGCATCATCACCCTGACTGGATAGTCTACGCAGCAGAAGAAAACACCAGGAAAATACAAACCAGGTGATTAATCAGTCTCCCTTCTGCATCTGTCCCTCACTCTTTCTTTGTGGTTATCTTTCCTTTTGGAGATTTTTTTTGCTCACAGTCCAACTGTCGCGGCTAGCAGCAATACCTTGAGTACTTTGTGGAGTGTTGGGTGCCTCAATATGAGAAGGACATCAATCTATTGAAGTGTGACCAAGATCTTGAAAGGTCTTGTGGGCAAGACTTACAAGGAGAGGCTGAGACCACTTTGTTTGCTCAGCTCTAAGGGCTAAGGGTTGACCTCAGTGAAGTCTACAACTTCCTCAATAAAGACAAGAGGCAAGGGAGGTGCTAAGCTTCTCTTTCTGGTGACCAGCAACAGGATGTGAAGAAATGGAGTGAAGCTGTGTCTTGGAAAGTTCAAGCTGGTGTTGGCATCAGGGTAATCTGCAGAGGTCAAGAGTTGCTGACAAAGTCTAGTAATGGCCCATGTGGTTGGTGATAGGGTCTGGCCCTCTGTGTTCTTACACAAAGCCTGGTGAGGCTGAAGAACACAGTGAGATATTCTTTGCACAGATTGCCAGGAAATACAACATGAAAGATGCCAGTTTCCGTAACTGCGGATAGAGTGAATGGTATTTTGACAACAGTCCTACCCACGCGCTTACCGTAACTGTAAGTAATGGAGGATTAGTATTACCCCTATAACCCACCTAATTTGGGGGGAGGACCAGCATCCAAGCAGAGACAGATTGATGAGTTTTGCCCTCACTGTGATACCTTTGTGCAAGATTGGTGACTACAGTTACACCCTCCCCAAAAGAGGGAAGAATTGGCGTCAACCTCAGAGTACAGCACATCCCATCATCAAATCTGTACCTAAAATACATCAGCTGCTTGCCCCCTGAGGAAGTCTCAGATGCTCTGATAGAGAAGGACCTACCTTTTAGCCTGGCAGAGGGGAATCTATCACTTTGCTAGTGTAGGAGAGCAGTCCCAGCACCTGGGCTGTGCACCATCCCTACCAGCTAACATGGTCCTTCAAAGCTGAGCTGGAGAATGAGCAGAGTATTTTTAGTTGTGTTTGAAATTAATTTCTGATAATCTAAATGACCATGAAATTAACTGCAAGATTAATGCACACACTGTTCTAGGGGAGACCAGACAAGTGCATCTATTTTTAAAAAGATGCTGTCAGGGAAGAACTGAGGCTGAGTTTTGTCTTGGAGCCTGGGGTTTTAAACTGTAAACTAAAAACAGAATCACTGAAAAGAGTTAAAAACAGGTGACTGAAAGCATGTGGACAGGGAGTTCTTTATGGAGACCAGGGGATAGAAAGGTGATAGATAAGCAGTTAAGGAGCAGGTGTAATACTTCGCATTGCATCTAAAAGGAGTTAAAGACTAACAGCTTTTGGTAATGACCCTAGGTTTCAGCTGCAAAGGAGCAGCTGAAATTTGTTGCCTTTGTTTTCCATTAGATCTGCCAGACAAACTGACTTGTCCTCTGGCCATGTGGCCACTAGCTCAATCTAATGGAGTGTGGGGAATGTGTGGCCAGGATCTGAGTTTTGTGAGAAGGCACCTGTTAGCTCTGGTGTACGCTAAACCTGTGTTTCTCATGCCAGGGGACTGGTGAGCTGGACTGGTTGTTGCAGGTGACGTCCATAGGCATGGCACGGCGTGAGCTGCAATCCATCCACACGTGCTATAAAAGCAGAGGTGGGCAGAACAGAAAAGGTTTAATCTTCATTAAGATTTCTTTCAGAGCTGCAAAGCAAAACAAAAGCATGAGCTCTAATAGAGACCAGAAGCTCAGCTGTGATTGCAAGATCACATCTGAGCTCCCAGCTAGGTTCCGATTTTGATTCTTGGTAGTTTACTCAGAACTCTTTAGTTTGCAAAGTCCACATATCAGACATGCAGAAGCAAGGAAGACTTAGCCCACCTGAGAGGGGTAGACACTGGAATTCCTTCTGTGTTCTCCTGAGCATTCCAAAAACCAAATAGTTGAGCATCTAGGAAGAGAGACTTTCCTTCATGTTCTGAAAGGATGAGGGGGACAAGCTGATTATAACAGAGTGAAAGGAGCTCTGCTTTTTTAGCGTGTGTGGGTAGGTTATAGCTCACAGCCACATGAGCTGATCCGTGGGCCATTTCCAAATATGTTCTAACTCTCATGGAGGATATTATTCTTTTGCACAACATGAGGTTCAAAGGAGCAAAACTGTAGCTTAAGGTCTCTATGTCACTGCTGATACAAAGATTTTACTCCAAGTGAAGCGCTCCAATGGAGTATTAAGGATTTTCTTTCTCTGTGCTTCAGGAGTTATGCTCTGCTGATGTTACTGCCATTAGCTGCTGAACCAAAACCTTTCTTGGAAGGGAGGCTAATGAGAGACAGGCAGTATCTAAAAGGGAGACTGCCTGCTTCCTGTGGATGCTAATACAAGTGCACATCAAGGTATTTCCCACAATTAAGTATTTGAAGGAAACATAACATTTTCTTCTAATCTGCTCAATCGCCGTGAGCTGGCAGTGTGTGAGGGCAGCCCAGGAGGCCAACTGTGTCCTGGGCTGCATCAGAGTAAGTGTCACCAGCAGGTCAAGGGAGGTGATTCAACCTCTCTACTCTTGTGAGACCTCATCTGGAGTCCTGCATCCAGTTCTAGAGTCCCCAATACAAAAAGCACTTGAAACTATTGAAGTGAGTTCAGATGAGGCCACAGGAACGATCAGAGGGATGGAGCACCTCTGCTGTGGAGAAGGAATTGGGGCTGTTCAACTTGGAGAAGAGAAGGCTCTTAGGAAGACCTTGCTACATTTTATGAGTGACTCTAGTGATAGGACAAAGGGAGCGGTTTCAAGCTAAAAGAGGGCAGACTTAGATTAGATCTTAGGCAGAAATTCGTCCTTGTGAGGATGCTGAGGCACTGGAACAGGTTGCCCGGAGAAGTTGTGGTTACTCCATCCCTGGAAGTGTTCAAGACCGGGTTGGATGGGGCTCTGAGCAACTTGGTCTGGTGAATGGTGTCCCTGGCTATCAAAGGGGAGTTGGAACTAGATGATCTCTGAGGTGCATCCCAATCTAAACCATTCTATGAAGTCTGAGTCCCGTTCACATTTTAATATAAGAGTTTCCTGTCCAAAAAGAAAAGCAAGAACGACTTTTAAACAGCTGTTTAGCCAATAACAAGCTGGATATTTGTGCTGAACACGTGCAGACCATACTCAAACAGCAGTAATCTCATTGCCAGAACATAAGGATGAGTTGCATGAAGTTTCACAGAGGATTGATCCAGGTCTGGTAGTATTCATTACATTCATTAATGAGCTGGATGATGACACGAAGCGAATCATTATTAAATTTGCAGATAATGTGAAGCAGTGAGAGATTGCAAGTGCATTAAAATACTGTGATCTTGATAAATCACAGCTACTATCTGAAAAATGTGGGTAGTCTTCAATATGAGTAAGAACTACATTTAGAGAAGAACAAGGAACTGCAGAAACACGAGACAGCAAGGAACCGTTTTCACAGCAATTCTGTTGGAAAATATTTAACAGGCACCCTAGACTGCAAATTTAGCAGGAGGATGCAGTGCTGGGCTGTTGCAAAAAAAAGACAACACTAGCCTGGACTATCTGTGCAGGAGCTTAATGATGAGACAACGGAGAGTGTGAACGCTTGTGGACACAAGAAAAATGTGGAGTAGTGGGAGATGGCCCAGAGGGGGCAATCAGAATGGTGAGGCATTGAGAGGATATGATGCTGCTGTCTGATCTGATACAGAAGAATGGCTAAAAGCCGCAAAGATGCTTCAATTTTGCTCCCGAGAGGGCAGTGATAATTTGCTCTCTACAGCCATGATGGAGGACAAGGAGTAATGGGCTCCAATTTTAACAAAACATGTTAATCTTCAATATTAGGATGTAAGTTTTTACAGATAGTGTATCCCTAAATATTGGAATAAATCTGGTGTGTGTCTATGTCATCGCCAGCATTGATTGTCCTGAAGGACCTATATGGAAAAACTTAGGCACGGCTGAGCTTACCTTAAGCAGTGGGACAGACTCGGTGATTTTTTGTCCCCTTCTGTTTTGAAAATCAGAAACAAGAAATCCACCCCCCACTGAGTAATTTGCATTTTTAGTTAAAATTAACTCTACTATTCTGAATATGTATCGCTTCCATCAGCCTCTGGGGAATTTAGCCTTCAGTCTCTAAGAACGCAAGCAGGAAAAAGTTGAGAATTTCAGAATGTGGAGCTTGTCAGAATCTGGGCAGATTTTCACAGAATGCACGTCCTTGTCACCGAGGCCCATCTCCCCACTACATTTTTAACAATAGCCTCCAGCTTGGGCATATTCAGTCGCAAGAATATCTGTGACTTGGGCACAAGTCTTTTTTTCATCCAGTTCCCTTGGCTCCAGTGAAACTGTTCCTACTGAAACGCTGACAAAAAAAAAAGATGGAAAATAAGAAGCCAGCCTCGTGCTGATCCATAACGTTAAAAATTTCAGCCCAAGAACAAGAAGAATGGCAGAATCTCAGCCATGCCTGCCGTGGTGTTACTTAGCTGCAACTGAATGTGAGGAGTCGCCATTTCCTTAGCGCTCATTAGAACGCTTCTGAGCCTGACGTGAAGTGCGTTACGTTCGTTGTGGAATTGTTAATGGCAATGCAGATCTAAAGCAGTTTCTTGGATAATTAGGGACAGAAGAAACCCGTGTTTTTTTAAAACAGGCCCTATGCATTGTTTGAATTATGCATTGTGTGAGTGTGTGATTCTCACGTTCTAGTTTGACGGAGCAGAGCACTTTGAAATATGTTTTAATTCAATGGGGCTACGTCAATCTCTTTATCATCATAGCTTAGCAGACTGCCTTTTGAAGGAAAAGGTGTTTCAAGGAGCGTACTGCCAGTGGAGGTCTTCTGGAGAGAGAGGTGGAAGATGAGACCAGAACCAAGCCTTGGGATCCATCTTGTATTTCACACTGCTGAGACTTGCAAAACTGGCATCTGGATTCCTGGCTTTGTAGGCAAGGGAGATTCACAAATCTGGGGAAGGTTGACTGCAGTGCAGCAGGTCAAACCTTCTTACGGTCTTCTTGCGCTCAGTAGAGAGAGGAAAGGTCCTGGCACAGCCGTGAGCACCTAAGGTTATGCTCCAGCTTTGAATCTCCCACTGTCTCTAGTGAAAGTCTAGAAGAAATCAGGTTTCCTAGACTAATACCTGTTTTCTAAGTCATTCTGCCTTCCACCTCCTACATGTTTTTGTAAGTGCTGCACAGAATCATCATGGCTGGAAAGGACCTCTAGGGTCATTGAGTCCAACCTTTGTCCTAGTATCTAACTGTTAGACCATATCCCTAAGCACAACTGACCCCACGCAGCCAGATCCCCTCCTTCTACAGTTCTTTCTCAGCAGCAGACAAGCTGGAACAGTAACTGAAAACTAATCTATTAACAGTCAATTGAATTTGAAAATGAGTTTTAAGGACTTTTTAAATCCAAATCGTAGAAATGTTTGGCTATTCAGGTTTACTTATCTTTAAAAAAAAAAGAAAATAAAGTAACTGGATATTCACAAAAATTAAATGTCAAATGCTAAAGTCTCTTGCCAGAACCAGAGAATGCATTCTGTTTAGCTGTAGAAATTAGCCAAAGGAGAAATGACACCAATGGATTTAGATAAATCATCAAAATACTGCCAAATTGTCGTAACTACTAGAGAAAAGATTTTAAGTATGAAAATGTGTGTGGACACATCCAGACACACGAACACACAGACATTCATTTCAACAGTGGAACTGTGTTGATGGGTTACTATACATCATCCAAGTACAAAAGAGAAATGTTTAATGGTGGTGTTTGCAGTTTCTTCCGTATGGTAAAGGACTTTTGAAAAGCAGAAGATGATGTAGTTTCTGGTGTGACAAATGCATAGGTTAATAAGACACAAATAGCGGTGAAACAGAGCTACGGCACACAGACAGCGTGGTTGGGGCTAGGAAAGGCACATGCTGCATCTTGTCAGATTTAAAGGTGTTTTTTTTAAACACATTTACTGTCTTCTTCAACACTTCAGGCGCCTCACTCTCACGGCGCAGCAGCTCCCATCACAGCTTATATAATTAATCATCATAAAACCTGTTTCAAACTGAAAAAAGCCCAAAGGAAACTTTTACAGTATCACAGAAGAAAATAGCCAGGGCTATTGTGATTTGTTCAAAGGAAGTATTCCTCGTGCTTCTCTTCCAGTCCAGTGGGTAAAGGCAGCTGAATTCTATACAGACTTACGTACCTTTCTGAGCTTCCATAGGTGTGCAGAGCACTGTGCTTCCATAGATGCTCTACACGGGAGACCTCTGCCTGCTCTGGGAAAAGGTCAGATTCCAAGTTCAAGATCAGACGGATGGAGTCTGGGCATAAGGCTGTTTTCTGCTAAAGAATAGAAAAGAGGGAACATTGTTAGGTATAAAGGTACTGATCTCCTGGTGAGCTTAAAGAACTGGTGGAGAGATCTAAGCAGATTCCTAGCTGTTACAGAAAAAAATAAAATCCCCTCTAGAGATCTGCCTTCAGCACAGGAAAGAGGGAGAGTGCAGTTGCCTCTTTCAGCCCATGCTCTGATTTGGTCGGATGTGAGATTGCCAAAGCAGGACAACAATTTTACTTGAACAAACACGACAATACTAAGAAATACAAATCTCTCTCTTTCTGGTGTATTGCTCTTGGTCCGTTGTTTGACTCCAGCTAAGGTAATACAAGGTAAAGCTTCTTGCACAGACCTCTGGTTAATATTTCCAGTAGACAAGGCCTCCTGGACTGTCCTAGGTGGACTGCTCCACCAGAAGGGAACTGAGGGCCCGATATGCAGAGTTCACCCTCATCACAGGGAAGTCTGCAGGCTCCCTGGATATCACTAAGACACTCCCTAACCTGATTGAATGAACTGTTAACGCGGGCAGTGTAGAGTCTTGCATCTGGGCAAGAGCAACCCCAGGTACCAGTGTACATTGGGGACTGACCTGTTGGAGAGCAGCATAGGAGAAAGGGACCTGAGAGCCCTGGGAGCCAGCAGGATGACCATGAGCCAGCAATGTGCTCTTGTGGCCAAGAGGGCCAACAGCATCCTGGGGTGGATCAGAAGGG
>JAOXOE010028315.1:0-16379 GCA_028565055.1 Phoeniculus purpureus | reverse complement strand
AGGAGAAATCCAACGTTTTGAGGTTTCTG
Source organism: Phoeniculus purpureus (assembly GCA_028565055.1). Lineage (NCBI taxonomy): Eukaryota > Metazoa > Chordata > Aves > Bucerotiformes > Phoeniculidae > Phoeniculus > Phoeniculus purpureus. Next base: position 16,350 of record JAOXOE010028315.1, on the reverse strand, counting down.
TGGTACCAACTCCCTTTTCTCCCACATCCCAGGGGCCATGGGGACTTTCTAGGGGGTGGGGTGTGCCCCAGGGAGAGCATCTGCATGCTCTAAAGTGCTTTGGCCTTGGAGACAGCAACAGGGAGGCTTTTGTTCTACACCAGAAACATTTCATACCACTTTATGGCTCATTTTTTATTTCTTTTGGCTGCACTCTCACAAATCTGAATCAGATTAAAATACGGTTCCTCCCCCCTCCACACCACTCCTGTAAACAAAAAAAACACCCAGCCCCAAAGCCTGACTGCTTAAAATCATCAGGTTTCAGTGAAGACTTTCTAAGTTAACAGTTTTCTGGATCCTCTGCAAGGCAACTTTATTTTTTCCCCTTTAACCTCCATGATTTTTCTTTTTCCATAAGGTTTCTTAGCTGCTGTAACAGGAAGGAGGGAGTACTAAGGTAGCTGCAGTGTGGAGAAGGTCATTTCACACAGGGGTTGGTTGAATCCGATGTGGGACACATGAGGAGTGTAAAGGGTTGTCCCGCTGTGGTAGGTCATGGCTGCATCGGTGACATCCTTTTAGGGCAAAATATCAGGGAATTGGTAGCACTGAAAGAAAAGAGTAGGGTGCTGTGGATGGGACTAGTTGTAGGCCGTGCACTGTGATAGTTTGTAGCTGCGGCCATGGTCATGGGGACTGTTGGAAGAGCTGCGCAGCTCAGCTGGACATCACCATGAGGAGCTTTTCTGGCTGGATGAGATTTGCTGCTCTAGATGCAGTCTGGGTCTTCATTTCCCTCTGCTTCTTGGACTTTGTCCATTGTAGCATCTCCTGGTGGGTGGAAGAGCTGAACCAAAGCCCTTAGCTCTCATCAGAGAAGCATCACAAGTCAGAGTTGTAAAGGAAGGAAAAACAATAGACCAGTGCTGGTTGGTTTTGTTGCCTCTTCCTTGAGAATGGTCTCTCCTTCCTCCCCAAAACACAGGAAGCTGTCAGAGAATGTTTGACTTTCTGTTGGCTGGTTGAGGAGCTGTACCCGACCAACCTTGGCCATCAACACAAGCCCAAGGATGAGCAGTGACAACCAGAGCCTCGTCCTCCAACCGGAACATTCTCCATCACTTGAGCATGACCAAGGGGAGTGCCCTGAACTGTCTAAAATCCCTTTGACCCAGCAAATGTGAGAGATGAAAACCAAACCTGACTCTACACAGCAACACCGAGCTGCCCATTAACTCTGCTGGAACTGGGAACAAAGGTTTGGGGGCTGGTTTGGGCTTTTTTTTTTTTCTTTGTTTTAAACATATTTGCAAAGCCCAACAGCTCGGCTGAGTGGCGTGAACATTGCTGGAGGAGCATAAACCACAGGATGGTTGCCGTGCTATAAAATCCCATCCCCAGCAGTGCTTGCAGCAGGGGTCTGCCAGCTCCCCGAGCTCTCGGAGCGCTTCCACGTTGGCTGGGAGAGGTTCTGAACATGCGTGTTAGTCTCTGGAGGCTTTAATCAAATCCAGGCGTTCGCAGGAATCGCCTCGAATCTTCCAGCGAGCTGAGGAAACCGAAAGCAGCTGCAGAGAGGAGGCTCTGGGGTGGGGGTTCAGTGAGATGCTGTCTTCAGAGAGGGGTTAGTGCTGAAGAAGCAGCCGGGATGAGAGGTGAGGCTGGTATGTGGTGGGACGATAGAGGAAAGGCTGGGGGACTCCACAAAAACCATGATCGTGAGGTGGGGACAGGAGTGAGGGTGGTTCTTAGAGGAGTGGGATGTTTATGGGATGCTTTTGTGTTTGGGTTCATGCCCCACGGTTTCTGCATAATCTCATCCCTGTGCAAAATTAGGAGCTACTTGATTAATTTACCGGTGCTGAAAACTTCTCACTCCAGGGGAAGTGTTTATTATCCCTCAGTAATTTTATTTGGGAAACAGGGTTCAGTCTGCAGGTACTTTCTCTGCTCATCAAGAAATTCAATTGCACATCCAGCCCTCTTCATTAAAACAAAGCGATATTTTTTAAAATTTCTTTTTGAAGCTGAGGGTGGGTGAACTTCGTTCCTGGCCAGTGATCATTCGAGGGTGAAAGGCTCAGGAGATGATTGCAGTAGAAAGGGAGAAGAAGAAACAATAAGTAGATGTTTCCCAGTTAAGGATCTGGAGTGTTATCATGATGTTACAGTGATGGTAGGGGTGTTTATGGTGATATTTTTCTTTCTGACTCGTGGAAAACTCCCTCTTAGGGTTATTGTACAGTGTTTGCGTCCCGTGTGGTGAATCATAAAGCTAAAATCCTGGGATGGGTGACAGGCTGAAGTCTTTACCCCAGGCAGCTGTTCGTGCTTTAGACTGGGTCTCTCTGACAGGACAGAGGTCTCGGTCACACGTCCCAGACACGGTGCATCGAAAGCCAAAACTCCTTGTGGCGTCTTCTCTGTGAGGTCCTTAAAGCTTGGCGAGAGGGAAGCAGCCTGGGGTTTTACCGAGGAATAAAGCTGAAACCTACACAAAAATGCTCTTAAATCACCAAACCTGGATCTCGTGTGGAAAAAACCAAACCAGATATCTTTTATGGCTCTTATAATTTCCTGATGATGTGGCTGCATGGCACGGGAACATCCTTGTCCCCTCTGTTTTGCCAGGGCTGTGCTGCGAGCATGTTGGACCTACACAGGTCCCTGTGCATAGTCCATGGTTTTGGAGGGGGGATTTCTGTGGAATGAGGAATCCACTGGAGGGGAAGGGAAGGAGAAACTGCCTGGCTATGAGGCTTTCTGGCTGCTTTCAGTGTTTTTGGCCCCAAACAAGGGATTTGGGGGATGCTGGCTGCAGCCAGGGCTGCTGAGATGCAAATCCCATCTGATGCAGCAATTAACTTAAAGGATGATGTATGTAGGCAAAAGAGCTGGAGGAGAAGCTCATGGTGAGAGAAGAAAAATCCCAGCCCAGGCTGATCTAGCCCTGCTTTGTTTTCAGGGGTTTGGACAAAGGTGTCTTGACTCAGGGACAAGGAGCAAGGAGGTCCCCAAAGCACTTCCTGTGCTACTGAAGGAGCCTCACGTCCATGTGTTTTCTCTCCTGTCTCCACAGCCTACCCATGAGCTCAGACTTCCAGCATTACAGTTTCAGGATGCCGAACATCGGGTTCCAGAACCTGCCTCTCAACATATACATCGTGGTTTTCGGCACGGCCATCTTTGTCTTCATCCTCAGTTTGCTCTTCTGCTGCTACTTGATCAGGTAAGGGAGTGTGCCCCAGCTGCTCTCACCAGCTGCCACCGCCCGCCTCTACGAGCACTTGCTCTCTGCCTGAGAGAAGGTTGGAGTGAGGAGAGGCACAGCCTGTTCTGTCTGGTGAAGAGAGATAGGACTTGAGGAAATGGCTGCAAGCTGTACCAGGGGAGGTTCAGGCTGGATGGCAGGAAGAATTTCTTCACCGAAAAGGTGAAAGGGTCATTGGGCATTGGAACAGACTGCCCAGGACAGTGGTGGAACCACCACTGCTGGAGAGATTTAAAGGACATGTAGATCTGGTTCTTAGGAATATGGTTTAGTGGTGACTTGGCAGTGCTGGGTGAGTGGTTGGACTTGATGAGCTGAAAGGTCTCAACAAGCCAAAGAGATTCTGTGATTCTGATTCACACCAGCCTGTCACCGATCCCTCCATCCCAAAAAGAGGATGGTGTCTCCTGTCCTTCCTGCCATGCATCTCATCCCAACCTAATGTGAACTCTAGAATGATTTCATCTTCCCTCGTTATTGGCTGAGCTGTGTAGTGTCAGACCCAAGGTTCATCCCCAGCAGAATTGCAGCACATGCTAAACGCTGCTGCCTGGCAAATCCATTGTGTAGCTCTCAGTGCCACGAGCGATTGTATCATCCACCCTGAAGGCAGGAGATGCAGGTACACATGTGCTCACACAGGCATGAGAACACGATTGGCCTCTCAAAAAGCCTGCAAAGGGGTGTTTTATGCTTCCTGCCTTCTGCTTAATGTTTCAACATGTTCTCCTCTTGAATGAGTAACTTTCAGTCTGGGTGCTTAATGTTTAATGCCTGCTTCATTCTTTATTGAACACAAATTGCTCATTCAACACCGCAGTTTAGAGATTAATGATGCAGAGTCAATCTGTTAATCTCAACAACAGGGAGCGGGGCGGCAGGGTTAAAGGTTGTTCCAGTTTGGGGCTTGTTTTAATTATTTTATGGGCTATTGAGAGAATCAGGCTGCTAATTGAGAGGAGAAACTCTTCCTGCCTGATGGAAAGCAAGAGGCAAGTGTGGAAAAACACAGTGTCCAAGAACTGAGGTGGCCATGGGGGTGAGTTGTGCTGATAAGCTGGGATGTGGGCTGGCTGCACCTCTGGCTCTGCAGACAGGAGCAAAGGGCATCGCTCTGCTGGCTGCCAAAATCCTGTGCTCACAGAATTCTCCTGACAAGCTCCAGGAGAGCTTTGCCATACTCTTTCCTGCCACTCCAGTTTTTGGACTCCTCAGTCACTGCCAGAAGGAGTTGGAGAGGCTGGAGTGTGTCCAGAGAAGGGCAATGAGACTGGAGAAGGATATGGAGCAGCTGATGGAATTGATGTGGGTTAGCTGGAGAAAAGGAGGCTCAGGGGAGACCTCCTTGCTCTCCACAACTCCCTGAAATTTGGGACTGAGGTGGAGGTCAGTCTCTTATTTTATCGGATAAGAGCAAACAGCCTCAAGTTGTACCAAAGGAGGTTTATGCTGGCCCTGAAGAATAACTTCTGCCCCATAAGGGTTGAGCATACCTGGCCCAGGCTGCCCAGAACAGTGGTGGAGTCCCTGTCCCTGGAGGGGTTGCAAAAGCTGTGGAGATGTGGTGTGAGGGACAGGGGTTAGTGTGGACCTGGCAATGCTGTGGGAATATCTGAACCTGATGATCTTAAAGATCTATTCTAGCCTTATTTTTCGTCTCTGTACAGAGCAAAATGTGGTAAATCCTGCAGGCAAGACCAAACCCAGGGCTTACCCAGGGATGATTTGGGCTTCCTGTGGGCTTTTGCTCACCAATATGCGCAAGAGAAGGGTGTTTGAAGTTGCACCACATCTGCCCACCCCAAAAGAGATGAAGCGGTCATCTCCAACTGGGCGATCTGTATCTGTGTTCGGGTCTATGCTGACATTTGCATCTGATCCCAGTGTTTGCATTTTAACTGGAACACCAGTGGGAGAGGACGTAGAAATAATAGACAAGCAGTGTTGAGAAGGCTCGAGGACATGTTTTGCCCAGATGGAGCTGAGATCTATATGACTCGCTTTCAAAATGAGGTGTTTGGACTTTGAGTGTGTTTTCCTGGGCACCGGGGCTTGCTGGGTGTGTTCTGCCCCAAAGAAGAAACAACAAGTAGTCATGTCTGGAAGATCAAGCCAGAAAATCTTTAAATTTAGAAGGTAGAGGCATGTTGTAAGAGAGGGAGTGAGTAACCAGTGAAACCAGCCAGCAGAGGGAAGTGACAGGTCCTCTGTGTCTTTAAATAAAGACAAAGGGCCCTTTTGGATGAAATTTGTTGGCTCAAATTCCCTGGAGGATCAAAGTGCTGTTTAATGACCTGTGATAGGTGGGAGGTTGGATTAGATGATACGGTGATCTCTTTATAGCCTTAAACTCTGTAGAGACTCTATGAATCGCTTCAAATCACCCCTCCATTTCTGTTATTGACAAAACAAGAATCCTCCAACCCCCGTTGTGGAGGGTTTCACTGCGTTCCAGGTTCTGGCTGTGCTAATGTGTCCAGAAACATCAACCTTCTGTGAGCTTCTTTGTGTGGGGTGCAAGTACTTGAGCTTCAGTAAGAAGGATCAAGATGGGCCTTCCAGCAGGGGCTGTTGTGACAGGATAAGGTTTGAAATTAAAAGAGGGAGATTCAGGTTGGACAGAAGGAAGACATTTTTGATGCTGAGGATGGTGAGACCCTGGCCCAGGTTATCCAGAGAGGTGGGAGAAGCCCCATTCCTGAAACCATTCCGGGTCAAATTGGACCTTGGGGCTCTGAGCAACCTGCTCTAGTTGCAGATGTCCCTGCTCACTGGGGGGGTTTGGGCTGGAGGAGCTTTGAAAGTTCATTCCAACCCGAACTATGCCAATGATGCAGATGGACATCAGAATGAGCACCGCGGGCCTGCAAGCAATGATCATCCCACGTGGTTCCTCACAAAGGCTTGGCCACACCACTCCCTTTCAGAGCCACCAACATGGAAGCAGTGCCAGTACCTGACTGCTCAGTGAGCAAATACCCATTGCCCTGTGGCAGCAGGATCAGCCCCTCTACTCCCTCTTCTTGTGGCTTGCACATCTGCAGATATTCAGCAAACAAACAGCAGAGCTCATGACACCATCCTCTGCAGGCCCTGGTTCTCATTGCCTGCTGCAGATCAGAGTAGCTCCTTGCCACATCGTCAGCCACAGAGGCATCCGGAGTAGGGAAGAGCCAGTATCTGGTGTATTTACCCCTGATGGCAGAGCTGATGGCATTAAATAAGGATCGACCAGAAGAGGAAGACACATGGGCTGGGTTTTGTGACTATGTCCACAGTGCATGAGCTGCTTGCTCCAGCAGCAGGAAAAAGTGACATTTTTTATCTATTTGGTTAAAACGCAGCCTATTAGGAATCTCATCCCAAAGCCAAGCAAAAATCATGGCTGCCTGGGCACAGTCAGGGTGGATCTCAAGCTCTTCATCACTGCAGACCTCTGTGGGACAGAGCAAAGTTTTCACCCTCGCAGTCACTGCCTCTGTCTTCTTCAGTGCTTTGCTGCAGGTGCTCAGGGCTCATCTGTGCCTGGGCCAGAGCCGCACAAAGTTGGCAGCAGGCGCAGGGTATGTAGACCTTAAAAAGCCCACCTCTCTTTCTCCTGTAGAGCACCTCTCTCTTTCTCTCTCCTGTCAAGTGTCAAATAAGCAGACATTGAAGGAAAACCAGCCAGAAATTGTCTCCTCCTCATTTTATTCCCATAGTTGTTCACTTGCTGTAAGTGACTTGGAAGCAGGGAGATGGGGGAACTTGGGCAGAGAACACAGAGAGCTCAGGGACGGGCACACGCAGAGTCTCCAGCCACATGCTGGCATTCAAGATGTTGTGTGGTCCCTTACCTAAACCAGCCGTCTGCCAGGAATTCCTCTGGAATTGTAGCTTGTGACACAAGATGGATGAAGCGCTGCCTCTGATGGGAGGAATATCACTCGCCAGGATCCAGGGTCTCATTACAAGAGCTGTGCCAGGTCCAACCGGCATCTATCCAGGCTCCTGGCTTGGAAAAGACAGCGTAGAGGAGCAGATGGAGCTCACACGATTCGGGACCAGATGTGCTCAGGCTGTTCCCCATAACTTTCAGGGAGGTTTGTTTTCTGGCAAAGCTTCCCCACATGATTCAGCCCCAAACCCTTAGCAGCATTGGAGCTGTACTCTGACAGCACAAAGCTGCGTGGATCCATGGCTAGGTGGTCACTTCTTCCCCAGCGCTGGTCCAGATGCCTCTGTGGTATCCACATGTGCTTGAGCTTGTTTTGTGGGACATCTTCCTTGGGCTTGTTGGGGCCAAAGCCTTGGCACCCAATCACTGCTTCATGACACAAGAAAGACACTGAGGGGCAGGTCCAGAGAAGGGCAACAAGGCTGAGGAAGGGTCTGGAGAACAAACTTAGTGACGACTGACTGAGCAAGCTGGGGCTGGTTAGTCTGCAGAAAAGGAGGCTGAGTTGCCATCTGCAACTACTTGAAAGGAGGTTGAAGAGAGGTGGGGATTGGTCTCTTGTCACAAGGAACGAGTGATAGGACAAGAGGAAATGGCGAGGAAATGGCCTCAAGTTGCACCAGGGGAAGTTTAGTTTGGACATGAGGAAAAACTTCTTCCTGGAAAGGGTCATCAGGCCTTGGAACAGGCTGCCCAGGGAGGAGGCTGAATCGCCATCCTTGTATGGGTTTCAGAGTCATGAAGATCTGGAGGTAAGGGCTGTGGTTTAGCGGTGGCCTTGAGACAGTTGGGTTCACGGTTGGACTTGAAGATCTTGAAGGTCTTTTCCATCCTAAATGATTCCATGAAATGCTTTTCGCCATGCTGGGAGAGTTATTTAATGGTCTCCAGCAGTGCATCATGCTTTTCTCTGTCTGTATTTCATAACCAGTTTTCCAGCTGCTGGGATCCCTGCGGGTCAGGCTGGTTTCATCCTGTTTTCTCTGTTGTTCGTTTGTCTTCTGCTGGGGGTCTCTGGCAGAGGGATGGTGACCCCAGGCTGCTCCTTCCTGCAGGGTCCCTGCTGGGAAATGGCACAAGGGGAGGAGGGGATGGCTTCTTGCTACATTCAGGGTTAGGAGCTCACTTAGTGCAACAATCTCTGCAGCATTAAGGTACATTTTTACCCATTTCACGATTTTTCAAGCCAAAAGGACCGGGATGTATTTTTACATTCTATTTCTCTAACTCACCCTCTGCAGTGTTACGGGATCAGGAAGCCCAGGGAGTAAACAGCAGTCCCCAGAACATTTTGGGAGAATGAAATTACAGGCAAAAGGGGTTTCCTCTCTGAAATGACGCTCAAAGGTCCCCAGGGAAGTCTTTCTCTGGCTGTCCAAGCCCTGCAGACTCACACTGACGTCGTATTAAAAGTCCTTGGCCAACACTTCAGCCTTCATGACTTCCCTCTGGAGTTCTCAGAGCTAAGTGCTGTATCTCGTAAGGAGAAGCCATATTAGTTTTCTAAACCATTTTAGGAGTGGAATCAGCTTCTCCAGCCTGCAGAGCTCTCCAGCTGGTTGTGGTGTTCTGCTGGGAGATGTTTTATCAATATTAACTTGAGCTGAAAATGATGGAGAGATGTGACAGGGGTTTGTGTTTGCTGTTCTGTGCAGGAATGGGGACAGATGCTCCCCTGTCTTCTGGCAATGGAGTGGGTGGGATGAGCCCTTTGCTTGTTACCTGCAGCCAGTGTCTGGGTTTCCACCATGGTGGGTGGTTTTGGAATGGGTTAATTCCCTTTGTGTCCATCCCTTGATTTGCTCCAGGAATAGATGGTGTTGGGGGGCCAGAAAATGCCACCCAAAACCTCCAAATTGTACTTTGAAAGGTGGCATTGGTTCTGGCTCCTTCCCGAGGACCTGTGGGGGTTGATCAACAGTGGCTGGAGAAAAGCTAGTGTGTGCCCAGGTGGCCAAGAAGGCCAATGGCATCTTGGCTTGTATCAGCACTGGTGTGGCCGGCAGGAGCAGGGCAGGGATCACCCCCCTGGACTGGGCACTGGTGAGGCCCCACCATGGATCTTGGGATCAGTTCCAGTCCCCTCACTCACTGCCAGAAGGATGTGGAGGGGCTGGAGTGTGTCCAGAGAAGGGCAGTGGAGCTGGGGAAGGCTCTAGTGCACAAGTGCTGTGAGGAACAGCTAAGGAAACTGGGGGGGTTTAGCTGGAGAAAAGGAGGTTCAAGGGAGACCTTTTCGCTCTCCACAGTTCCTTGAACTTGAGAAGGTTGGAGGTGGGGGTCAGTCTCTTCTCCCCAGGAACAAGTGACAGGACAAGAAGAAATGGCCTCAAGTTGTGCCAGAGGAGGTTTAGGTTGGCCCTGAGGAACAATTTCTTCCCCATAAGGGTTGTTCAGGCAAGGCCCAGGCTGCCTCTGAGTCTAGAGGGGTTGCAAAGCTGTGGTATGGTGTGAGGGACAGGGATTAGTGGGGCCCTGGCAGTGCAGAGGAAATGGTTGGACTCAGTACTCTTAAAGGTCTTTTCCAAACTGGATGATTCTGTAGTTCTACTGATTATGTTTCAAAGCTTTCTGCTCCAGTGTTGCCATCGGACAAACAGCCATCCTTTACCTGCTCAACCAGACAGGTGACCTCTTGCTGAATGATTCTTCCTGAGAGCTTATGAAGCAGAACCAGCGTGATTGATCTTCTAATTGAAAATAAATCTGTGTTTGAGGAACCAAACATTGCCCAAGCAACATGATGGCAGCTTTGGTGGGCGACATCTTTCCCTGTCCTTGCTGGATATTCCATCACCTAGAGGAAGATTCCATAGCCACTCTAGGACTGTTGGCAGCAGCAGTTGTTGGGAACTGGAGGTGTTGGTGGCTGCTCCCGATTTACTCGGCAGCTTTTGCTAGTCTTAATGGTGCAAGTGAAGTCTCTGTGGAAAGTTAGGGAGGTCCAACAAGATAAAGGGGAGGAAGTCATATGCATCTAGGTGGAGAGTGCCCTCCTAGATGCAGCTGCTTTCAAACCCAGGCGTGGATGGGGCTCTGGGCAACCTGCTGTAGTGAGAGATGTCCCCGCCTATGGCAGGGGGTTGCAACTAGATGACCTCTGAGGTGCCTTCCAACCTAAACCATGTGATTGTATGATTCTATGACAGCTGCCTGTTGCCCATTTCATGTGTCCGCTGTCGCTCCTGAAAGGAACCATTAAAAAACCCAGATGTGTTAAATCTAGGAAGGTGGGACATGAACCAGCTGGGGTTTCACAGTGCCCCTGGTGGTGCTGCTGCCTTCACATTTTCCTGTTTTCTATTGCAGGCTCAGACATCAAGCGCACAAAGAGCTTTACGCCTACAAACAGGTGAGATGATGACAGCAGGTTGTCTTCTTCTCCCCTTTGGCTCCAGCACCAAATCCGTGTTGGAGTTATCTGTCCTGCATGTGTCCTTGTGCTTCTCTTCTCCCTGGGAGGCTTTTGGGCTTCAAAGACAAGTTTAAACCCCAGGCAAACCTGTGTTCCTCCTCATTTAGTTTCATCTACTGTCTAGACACCTCAGGAACTTCTCTCACCTGTTAGTCTGTGGGTATCTGCATTGTCAGTTGAGGCCCTTGAGTGGTGGGGTCTGAATCTCCACTCCTGGAGAACCTCACCTGGGTGACCTCTCCAAACCTTGTTTCCTGCGGGTGAGCAGCAAAGCTGTAACTTCCCACCAACTAAGTCATGGTTTGTGGGATCTGAATCGCCTCCCTGGGTTGGACCCAGCTGCTCCAGACCACCCACAACCATGGGGCTATTGTAGGGACCCCTCATGGGATGACACCTCCGTGTCACCTCGGCAAACCCAGCTGTTTTGTGCACGCACCCACACAGCCCAGAGGTCAGTGTCAGGTTGCTGCTTCCCCATCCTGTTTTCTCTAGGCCTCGTGTAATTCTTCTGCCTCTGATCTTTCGTTTGAGCAGGAAACTGAGAGGGATTGGGCTGGTGTGGTGTGACAACACCTGGTTGTCCTGGATTTATAGCCCCGTCCTGGTGTTCAGTGGGATGGAGCAAAGACAAAGTGGCCAATGTTCACGCAGGAGGTTGTTGTGGGAGCTGAGAAGGTTTAAATTTGGGAAGAGGCCTCCTGGATTTGGTGCCCATGTTAGGGGTTCAGCTCTCCATTCCTCCAGCATCTGCACAGCTGTGAAGACCCAACCTGTGCTGCCTTTACCAGGCATTCTAGTGGGGTTCAAGGTTCAGGGGGACACCTCATGGGTTCTACTAGGGTTTTGAGGATTTCAGTTCTACTGGGAAGCTAGATGGGATCTCTTCATAGAGATTTGGCCTGTCCTGACCCCAGCTCTCTGTCTTGCAGGTTATACTCAAGGAAAAAGTGAAAGAGCTGAACCTACACGAGGTAGGTCATCCCTGGGTTGTCCCACATCCCTGGACCAAGACAACCAACTCCCTCCTCCTTCTCCTCCTGGGTGCCCTTCAGCTGTTACCACACTATTACTCTGTCGCCTTATTCTTTTCACTGTGACCAAGAGCTGTGGATGGGAGGGGAGGCAGAGGCAGGCTGGGCCATGTCTAAGAAGCATCCTCTGAAAGTTGTGTCCCCTCCAGCCCTGCTCGAGCTGCATTATGCCCAGCATCTCCCTGCCAGCCCAGTTGCTCGGGCAGAGTAAACTCTGCTGGTTTTAACTGAGATAAACCCACTCTGCCCCTCCTGCTCCTGGTTTGCAGCTTTGCAGAGGAGTGAGTCTGCTTGGATGCAGGAAGAATTAAAACCCCTTTTACAGCCCCAAAACTTGGGGTGAGAGCAGAGCCTGTGGCAGCACCAACAGACTTTGCATTTAAACTTTATGGGGGTAGCTGAGCCTGTCCTGGGGAGCTCTTCGCTGGGTCTCTTTGTGCTTATGAGTTTGAGAGAAGGCTGAATCCCATCTCAGAGTAACACATTCCCCTAAACCACTTCTATCCACCCATCTCTTGAGGTTTAAAACCTGTTAGTTGTTCTTCACAGGTTCCCACCCTGTTTGGGATCCGAGTATCCCTGTTTACTGCTTGGTTTTCATGCTGGAGCAGGAATCTGCTCAAAGCTTCCCTCAAACCCAGGGTGGATTTATGTCCCCTGATGCCAACAGAACTGCCCAGCCACTCCCAAACCCCAGCCCTCTCTTTTGTTAAGGACCAGCTCTGTTTGTTTATAAACCCCTATTGTTTTTAATTGCCTAAGCAGAGCAACAAGAAACCAAGGGCCCATCCCATGTCCCATCCTCTCTCAACCCCAAGGGCAGGAGAGTAGCAGAAGAGATGGATGGTCCCTCCTTGAGGCCCCTATTTCCGATCTGCTTGTATCAGATTCACTGGTAGTGGGGAGTTTTTTTGCTGGCACAAAGACTTCAAAGCATTTCCCAGAGGGTTTTGGGATTGCGCCAGAGTCAGAAACAGCAGCAATAACCCTCTGTCCTCCTCCTCCATCACCCTTGTTTCCCCAGCCCAAAGGACAAGAGGAGGACGAAGGGTCTATGGGGTGGGGAATAGAGCAGCTCTAGCTCTTCCCTGAGATTCAGGAAAGGATTTTTTCTGTCTCCCCATAAAATGTGCCTTTTTTGGGCATTTGGGTTTGGGTAGTTACAGTAAGGGATTGTGGAAAGCAGAGCACGGAGGGGAGGATTTTGTAACATCCTGGGGCGGCTGCCAGCGGAGCTCAGCCTTGCAGAGGGGAAAGTCCCCCCGTCGTGTTCCTAGGTTTGTTTTTCCCCTTTTTCTCACCTGCTGTGATGCCTCTCTCTGGCTTCCATGGGGCTAATGATGTGAGTGTTCCCCAGGGGCAGCACCCACTCCCTCGGTAGAAAGGTCTCTGACAAGCTTTGAGGGGACGGGAAAAGCATCTGGAAATACCCAGAATCCCTGGGAAGATCCCAAAGCCCTGGGAGTATCACAAGTGGGTCAGGAAAAATCAGCAGTGGAGGGGAAGGGGGTTGTGTTTGGCCCTTTGGCTGCTGGGGAAACAGTCACCAGCATTTCCATTTGCCACCCAACTACCCTTTGCCTTTTCCAGTTATCCCAGTTTGGTTTCAGGGACCAAGCAGAGGGGTGGATCATGCCCCTGCACCCTAAAGCCTCTCACCACGTCAGAACACATCCCAGACTTATGGCTGCTGCCCAGGAGAGGCTCTGAGGTCCCCTCCACTGGGAAAGGGAGATGCAAGCACCAGCCTGGCCATCCCAAAGCTCAGGCAGTGAAGTCTGGGAAGGTTCTAAGGGGGATTTCACCCCTCTGAAATGCAGGAACAGCCCAAAAGTCTCTTCTACAGCACAGAGAAAAGAAAAAAGCAGCTTTTTGATCAAAGCAGAGGATTTGTAGCAGAATAGCACTTTGTCTTCTGGCAAAGCCAGATTGCCCCGTTTTTACCCTGGCCAGAGGCAAGCACTGAGAAGATGGAAACAGGCTGGGGACATCACTTAGTGGGGTGGGTTTGGAGATATCTGTGTGGTTTGTATGAGCTCAGATCCTCATCCTGGATGATGACCACCTCCCTGTTCTGCAGATCTGTGCCGTGTGCCTGGAGGAGTTCAAGACCAAGGACGAGCTGGGGATCTGTCCCTGCAAACATGCCTTCCACAGAAAGTAAGTGCCAACAGGGAGCTGCCCCGAGCCCTGCCCTGGGGACACTCTTGGCCTGACAGCTGCTGCTGCTGCTCCACACCTGGAGTTTGTTCCTACTGCACTTCCAGTGGAATGACAGGAGTGGCAGCGAAATGTATATATGTGTATAAAACAGGTGTTCAGAACCGGTGGAACAAACTCCCCTTGGATATGGGGTGTACAGTGTAGGTCACCCCGTGGTGAGTCAGGAGTTGGCCTGGATGATCCTCATGGTCCTATGAAGAGTGTATGAATGTGAATTTTATATAGAACCACAGACTCATTTGGGCAGGAAGGGACTTTCAAAGCTCCTCCAGTCCAACTCCCTGCAGTGAACAGGGATATCTGCAACTAGAGTAGATTGCTCAGAGCTCCAAGGTACAACATGACCTGGAATGGTTCCAGAGATGGGGCTTCTTCCACCTCTCTGGGCAACCTAGGCCAGGGTCTCACCACCCTCAGTGTGAAATATTTCTTTCTTCTCTCCAGTCTCCCACTTCTAGTTGAACCATCACCTTTGTCCTGACACAGCAGCCCCTGATAAAATGTCCCCTCCATCTTTCTTATTGATCCCTTTAAGCACTGAAAGGTCACACTAAGGTCTCCCTGCAGCTTCTCGTCTCCAGCTGAACACCCCCAGCAATCCCAGCCATACATGTATGTATATATACGTTATAAAAACATGTGACGTGTCTTCCTGGAAAGAACCATCAGGCCGTGGAAGTGGCTGCCCAGGAAGGGAGTTGAATCACCATCCCTGGACGTGTTTCAAAGTCACGAAGATCTGGAGCTCAGGACTATGTTTTAGTGGTGGCCTTGGGACAGCTGGGATAACAGTTGGATTTGATGATCTTGAAGGTCTTTTCCAACCTAAACCATTCTGTGATTCTAAATAATTAATGAAAATTAATTCAGCAGTAGAGTACCAGAACGTGACAATGGCTCCAACCTGCCTTGTGTCCCCCAGCCATGTCCCAGCACCAATCAGGGAGAGATGAGGGGCAGCTGCCCCGACAGTGGACCCCGATTTGGGTGGGTGGGAGGTTGCAGTCCCCCTGTACTGATCCCTGGTCTTGTGTCCCCCTTCAAGGTGCCTCATCAAGTGGCTGGAGGTGCGGAAAGTCTGTCCACTGTGCAACATGCCGGTGCTGCAGCTGGCCCAGCTCCATGGCAAGCAGGACCCTGGCCCCCCCCAGGGCCCCCTCCCCGGTGCCGAGAACATCGTATAGCTCCGGGGACAGCCCCACCACCGGCCAGGAACACTCAGAGACAACCAAAGCACCACAGCACCAGCACGGAGGGACAGGCAAGGGTGCAGGTAGCCGGGTGGGGACCCCACAGCACTTTAGCAGGGGGCATGGCCCCAATGGCCCAAGTGGAACAGCCCCACGACCCAAAGCCCTGCCTCTGTGCGGCTGTGCCAGAATGGAGGGTCTCGAACAGGAGCCTGGGCTCTACTCCTCTCCCTGGGACAAGGATGGCACTTGGGGTTCTCCTGCACATCTTTCTTCTTCCAGCACCTCCCTTCTCCAGCGCAACATCCACCAGGACATGGTGTGGGGCACAACGTGGGGTGTGAGGGAGCGACACTCAGCCACTTCACAGCACCCAGCAGCCTGCGGGTACCTGCCCAGCTCCGCTGCCCCCCATCACTCCCCACTGCCAGCCAAAATGATGCTCAAAACACCATGGGGCACCTCGGAGCTTCACAGTTGGTTCCTGCCCTGTTCTCGGGGTTACCTTTGCCTTTGCAATCCCCACCTGGGAAATGGGGTGACCCCACCCCAGGTGCAGCCACAGTATGGGTGGTGCTGCCATTTGGTGCCTCCCTGGCACCCACTGCTCCTCCAGAAGGGCTAATGGGGGACAGGGAAGCTGGGGTCACTCCTGGGAGATGGGGTTGTGTGGAGTCTTATGGGGTTCGGTTCCCCGGGATGGCTGCTCCCCTCCTCACTGATGGGCTACCTCAGCGGGGCCGTTGGTCCCTGTGTCGGACATGATCCAACCTCGGCACCTGTGGGGTCACCCCATCACTGTCGGCCTGGCCTGGGGGGCGGTTCTGGGTGAGGGACACGTCCGGCAGCAGCACTTGGCTTGGCCACAACTCCCCAAACCCAGCCAGCACCCAGTGCAAGAGCCGGGGGTGTGCTGAGCCACCCCCTCACCTCTCCCATCACCTCATGGGGTGAATCCAGGCATCATAGCAACCACCTCGGCATCACTCCATCTTCCCTGATGGTGAATTGGGGTAGGTTTGTTTGGGGTGGGGGTCAGTGGTGGCTTCTCTGGACACCCCCCCAGCCCCACCGCCTTGGGTGTCATTCCCCTGCTTCCTGTAGATCTCCCGAGTCCCAGGACTGTTTATGGAGCGAGGAGCCTCATAGACGTGTTTGTACACTATGAATTCTGCAGCAGAATAATTTTTGTTGTTGTTTTGAAACGTTTGCCCGTTTTGTTTCATTTTGGGATGGGGAGGGAATGGGCCTCCTCCTGCTGAAGGATTTCAAGCTGCCTGCATTGAGGATATGACAAC
>JAOXOE010028314.1:0-16385 GCA_028565055.1 Phoeniculus purpureus | reverse complement strand
CTAGGTGATCCTGCTGTGGCAGGGGGATTGGACTAGATGATCTTTCAAGGTCCCTTCCAATCCCTGATGTTCTGTGAAGTGAGGTAGGTGGTCCAAGGTGTAGAGATTATGTGTTAAAGTAAAGCTGCAGGTAAAGACCAGGCATGTCCTTGTCTTCTTTGCCTGAAACAGCACAAATTTAACAGTAGGAATGGCAAAAAGCACCTCGGTGCAACGACTCAGGCATATGTGACACAAAGAGCAGGTGACATCAGCGTCATGGGTTATAAGCCAAGACCCACGTGTCCCTGCAGTCACAAGGAGAAAGAACTTCAATCAGGAAGGTGCTGCCCTCCAGCATCTGCTTGATGCCTGATGGACAGCAGTGGGTCCTGTCCAACAATGCCAGTCACACTGTTGCTTGTGGAAAATTTTCCCAGCCAAGGTGAGTCCGAATCCTGCCACCTCAGCCCATTCTCCTGGGATGCTGTCACACCAGTGGGGTAACAGAGCCTGGTAAAAACCACACAGCGCCTTTCGACATTGTCTTAGCCAAGTTTCAGTGTGATTAATTACACTGTTCTGGTCTAAAGCTCCCCTCAGTCACTAACATTTTAATTCCTTTAACTTCATTTCTCATTGATGTGTGAAGTTCAGCAGCACTGCTCCCATCTGTTTAACACCTCTGTTTCACCCCAGAAAGTACCTTCTCTCCATAGCAAACAAGGTGATTTCCTTCTGTTCTTTCTTCCCAGGATGGTGGTGGGGGTTAACAAGCATTTACGAAGGGCTTTGTGATCGTCTAAGTAAAGGGAGAAGGAAGGGTGGAAGGGCTGCCCTTAACAGTCCTTGTGCTCAAGACCTGGTCAGACAGCAGCCAGGGGCACCTTTGGGGTTATAAGTAGGTACAGTGTGACATGTCATTCCCCAGCCATGACCTGAACCAGAATTATCTCACATACCTTTGGTATTGAAGCTTGGCTTGGCTTGGCATGCTGATGGGCATGAATCTCAGGGTGGGTGATGGACAGCTGGGGTCCATGGCACACTCAGGGCTTATGAAGTCAGTCTGACTGAGGTTTGCAAGGTAGAAGGAAATCTACCTGCCCTTGGTACTGTCAGTTTCAGGGCAGAGCAACGGGGCTTTGGGGAACGGTGGCAGAAAAAGAAGAGCTCTAATGGAACTCATTTGTACCCTGAGGTCAGTTCCAGCAGAAATGTGAAACAAGCCTAATCAGAAGGATGCTTCAAACTGAAAAACCTAATGTGCTGCAGGCATGACCAGCTCCTGCTCCTGTGGTGTCTCTGCCTTTTATTGGGTTTAGTGCTTCAGACTTGCACTGAGTCACTGACATCAACTCAGAAGGCAGTGTAGACCCCTGGGCAGGGCTAAGGCCAAGGAACCGCTGGTTGCCAGCACCAGTAACTGCCCTGAGCAGAGAGTGAGCAGCCACTCTCTGTGTATCTGCTCCCAGACTGCTCTGAGCTTGCTGTGAGAAGGGCAGAAGGGGATGCATCCCCATGTTTGTGTGATTCAGGTAGCTCTTGGCAGACCCCTAGGAAGCTCCACCTCCTGCCCTGGTGAACTTAGGGTTGAAATAAGAGAGATACACCTTGTCTAATCCACACCTACTAATTGGGTTAAGCTTTGAAACTCAGCCATCCGGCATCGCCTTCTTGCCACCAAGCTGATGACAAACTCAGGCTAAGCAGGTGATGTCTGGATTGATGAAGATGGGTCCTGCTTTTATCCGGCCATACGGATGGCACTCCAAGGACAGCACCAGGAGTCACGTATCTGATTCTGATCTTCCCAGTGTAGAGGGTTTGGAATTTTGAAGTGCTCTGCTGAGTCAGAGCAGACTGTAAGTTCAGGCTGCCTCTCTTCCTGATGCCAGCTCAGCACAAAAGCACAGGAAAACACAAACGCACACACACAGAGGCAAGGACACAGATTTCTGACTGACCCTCCTGATGACAGCAAAACAGTCTGCTCTCTGGGTGACAGAGTCAATCATCTCAGCAAAGAAGAGCTGCAGTGAGAGAGATGCACTTTGTCAGCGGCTGGAAAATCAGGGTGAAGTCAGGGGGTTCCAGGACGCAAGTTAATTACAGGGAGGGGGTTTTCATGGAAGGAGGAGAGGTTGGTTGTACTGGATAATGCCTTGGCTTCAATTTTTCTAGGAAGCTGTTGCCCAGAGTACTTCTTTCCCCTGCCAAGCCAGAGCCAGTACAATGACATCCTTCCCCCAGGCTTTCACCCTCTGCAGTGCACTGACTGGAAAGGAAGATTATTTTTCTCCATGCCATTCGTTAACACTGCAGCTGCCAGAGCAGCACTGCCATGCTGGATCCGTGCCGCCTTGGCAGCATCATGGAGAACATGCCTGCAGCATCGGCCCAGCTCTCTGCTCCGGGGATGCAGGATTCAGTGGATGGGGCAGCAGCATCTCACTCCTGGAAACCACTGCTGTGCTGGAGGCAGCAGCAAGGGGTGGAAGCCGCCTCTTGACAGCTCAGATCCCTGTCCCTTAGCTCATAGCTGTTGAGCTCTGAGCTTGCACAGAAAGGCCCCTGCCTTCTCGACTGTGCTTTTTCCTCCCCTGTTGCCTTCCATGTCCTTTTTATCACTGCAGTGGGTCCAGGCTGTGTGAATCAGAGTGGGAATCTGCTCAGAATTAAAACCACCCCATGGAAGCTGCGGCTCAGCCCATGGCAGACAGGCTCACAGGGTAGTGAAGTCTTGAGTTTCCATCAGATGTGACTTCCAAAGGTGTGGGCCAAGCCCAGCTCCCAGTAACCAGCCAAAGGCTCCAAACAGAAGATCCACCCCCAAGAACTGAAGCCTGGCAGGGAGCTCTCTGGAGAAGCCCACTCTTCTCCTTCCTTGGGGGGTTGTGGGAAGCCAGGGAAGGAGGTGCCCAAGGGGCACCAGGGAAGCGTTGCTGAAGACACTACATATCTTGAAATTCTCCTCTCTGTTCTGGTACTCTTTAGGAAGCCAAGAAGAGGGGTATGGCTGGAAGGCCGTTCCTCTCCTTCCCTCAAAAAGCAGCTGTGCTTGCTGATCCCCACATTTCATTTCAAAGCAAGCTCCTCTCTAGGATGCTCTCTGGGCACGTGAAAACAACCCAAAGCCTGTGGCTACGGCAAAGCGCCGCACAACTACTGGGCAAGCCTTACTACACAACCGCTGGGCAAGCCCTACACAAAGAAATTAGATTCATGCCTGACTGCTGCCCCTGTGGAGAGCGTTGCCCAGCTCGCACCAGTGACTCCAAGGCAAAGTGGCAGCAATTGTTCACCCTGTGCCCAGAGGTCCCTGGGCAGCAGCCGAGCAGCCCAAGACTAGACCATTTCATCGCATGCCATCCATCATGCCTGAGGGGATAGAGAGTAATGTCACTGCGGACATCCCTGCTGTGTCACAGCCACTGGGACTCCTTGCCTGCAGCTTCTCGGGTCCCACTGCAGGATGGGTGAGGGTGGGGGCCAGCTCTGCAGCTGCTCGTGGCAAGCGATGCTACTTTCATCATCAAAGCAGGACTTCTGGCCGCATGTGTGGGGATTAGCGTCAGTTCCTCCACTTGGACCAGAAGCTCCGAGGCCTCCCAGTTCCACCCTGTCACCTTCACCAGCCGTGTTTGCCTGAGCTGCGCTGCCGCTCCTCTGAAGCAAAGTGGGGCGGGCACAGGCTTCCTGGATGCAGCCCCCAAGACGCACAAGGGGGTGCAGACGCTGTCCCCCATCTCTGGGTGGGACGAGCCAGCGGTGCGAAAGGGTTAAGCCGCGTTGTTGATTGTCACATGGTGCTGGGAATGCAAAGGGAGCGAGAGGCTGGGGAGCGCGGTGCCGCAGCAGCACATCTTGACTGCACATGTGGCCTCTACCACAAACACTTCAAAGTGCTTCCCTCAGACTGACGGAACAGCCTGACGCCGACTGTAAATGCCCTTGACACGCAGAGTGGAAAATATCAAACGCTTCGGCGTTCCCCCCGAAACGCAGCCTGTTTTCGCTGGGGAAGGCCCTAATGAACCTGTGCGGGAGAGGAGGAGGGAGGACGGGAGGTGTTACGGGTGGTTCTCATTTAGCCCGTGTACGACTACGTGCCAGCCTGGGCAACTGGACTTAATCTGAGGCAAATCCAAGCACTCAAGGACATTTTATGAGAGACTGGGACATCAGCTTCAGGTGGCTCCATGTCAGGACCCCAGCTCCACTGCCTGGCCCTGTTCCTTCCACCAGCTCCGCTGCCTGCCCCAAACTGTGCCAGGAGGAACAGAAGAGTCTCCAGGATGGTGGTTTCTACCTTCCTAGAAGAACCCCCATGTTGTCCCCTGATATGTCCACAATGACCAGCTGCTTTCATGATGCTGGAATCCTCTCCAATCCTGAGCAAGTACTGGAAGAAAAGCTCATGGCAGCCCTGTCCCTTTCCTGGGGCTGTGAGATGGGGCAGATCTCTTTGGCCCATCTCCTCTGAGCCTCTCCTGGGACGCAGTCCTGCTCTGATGATGAGGATAATTCTTGATGATTGCAAGGACAGATCTCCATCACCAGTAGCATCAGGGAGTCACTGGGGGCCCTCTGTTGTAACCCTGTCTGGGGGCAGTTTATGCCCTTGGTCACCCTTGACACACCAGTGCTTGCAGTCCTGCTTGGGGATCCTCACGGTGGGGTTTCATACCATATCTGCTTGTTGAGTGATGCCTGCCAGGTCACGGCTCCTCATGTGAGACATGACCCCATCTTGTGATAGAGAACGCCAGCCTCATATTTGTGTGTGGGACCTGCAGAGTCACAAAGCCCAGGGAAAGGACAGCAGTGACAACTAGTGCCACCCATGGGACATGCCTTCTCCTGACCAAGGAAAGAAGAGGGGCAGAGAACATGCCACAAAGCAAGGATGGCCAAGCTGGCCACTCCTGTGAGACCAATAAGTCTCTCCATCCTTGTGCTACATGGCCTCAAAATGCAAACACGGTGTCTCACTGCAGTAAGATGGGAGATGACCCATCTCAACTTATGGCTTTGGTCACTGTGGCTGGACAGATGTCATGAGCCAGCAGTGCAAGAGATGAGGGGTGCATGGCTCAGAGCTTGGAGGCCATGGGGACCAAGCAGGGCCTCCAATCTAAGAAGAAAGTGCCGTGTTCTTGTTACTGCATGGAAACCATGGGCAAAGAGCAAGGTGCTGCCTGTGCTAATGGAGAAGACTCTGAACCAGCATCAGAGAGAATCAAGTGGTCTCCCACAACCTCTGTTGAGCATGATCTCCACCAATTCAAGGGGAGTATGAGCACGATGGAGCAAATGTACACAGACAGACAAAACTCTTCTGCTCAGACAGATGCAGAAGAGGGGACAGAGAGACGTCGGGCCTATGTGTGGTCTCCTTGGCTCCAATGCAACAAGCATCACCAAGAAGCTGAACAGGGCTCCAGTGGCTGTAGGCAGGGATCCATTGGTTATGACACATTTGGCATGAACAGAATTGCCTCATAAAATACTTCTCAGATCAGCAAGAACTTGAGGGATCTCAGGAGGGAATTGAAGGAGAGGAAAGTTCAGACATTTGGAGGCAAGATCTCTCCTTGCATCTTGGAAGCAAAAGCAGGCAAGGGAAGGAGACCACCAAGGGGCACAAGGTGTAAAATGGAGGTAAATAGGAGGTGTTTCAGGTTATGAAGCATTGGGTCCACTTTCTGAGGGAGCTGGACCACCTCCATCTCTCTGGGAGAGCAACCAGTGTTGTGGATAACAAATGAGGTAGAGCAGTTAAGAGGGCTTTAATGGAACATCTTTGGGGAACAATATTAAGAGGGTAAACAGAAGACGTAGGCGCCACCATAAACTGCTGGCTCTTGGCAGCACAAATGTTCAAAAGCAAACTTAGGAGCTTGGGTAGTAAACAACAGGAGGTAGAAATAGCCACAACGGCAAAAAAGAGAATGGCTTGGGGCTTCTGAAGAGATTCCTCCCAGTGAGGGTGCTGAGACACTGGAACAGGCTGCTCAGGAGGTGCTGGCTGCTCCATCCCTGGAAGTGTTCAAGGCCAGCTTGGATGGGGCTCTGGGCAACCTGATCTAGTGAGAGGTGTCCCTGCCCATGACAGGGGGTTGGAACTAGAAGATCTCTGAGGTCCTTTCCAACCTAAACTATTCTATGATTCTGAAACTTCATGAGAGGGTCTGCCCTCATGAGCAGGCTGTTTAGAAAAGATGATGTTGACTTCTTGAGTGGTGCCTTCTTTTCAGAAGGGCAGGGGAGATGTAGTGCCCCCTCTGATGGACCACAGGAGAAGACTCAGAGAGTGCCTTAGACTGTGGGAGCCTGCTCTGGGGGAGCAGGAGGTGAGGAGATTGGGCCAGGCGCTGGCGAACCCCCGGATGCTGCTGGAGCTGGTGGGGGACGGCAGGCTGGCACAGCTGGGGTCCTCCTGTGTCCATCCCTGTGCTGACAGATAAAGACAGATTGATCGCTGAGTTGCAGATTGATGACTGCTGTCAGCTGGTGGCCTGCTTTGCCAGCCAGAGAAGGGAAGCAGACTCCATGCCCAGTCCTTTTAAAGCCTTTTTGCCTCAGGATATGATTTATTGTTAGAAAACAAAGGATGTTTGAGGGAGAAAAAAGCCAACACAAAATAAAACATCTCAATCGATGAAAGCTGTCTTTGGTCCCCAGCGGCATTTCCCCCTCTTCTTGTGCCTGGGAGCAGAGGAGGGATGCATCCCCCTCCCTGAATAACCCCAAACCAGCTTTAGATATGCAAGTCTCCAGTCCCCTGACGAGCAGGGACTCCATAACCTATTCCCAGGCTGTCTCTCCGCCAGCAGGCACGACGCTGTGTGCAATCACAGAAAAGCTCTGACTGCTGCTATTTATATGTGATGAGGGAACAGGAGTTTTAAAAGCACAGAGGTGTTCAGCTCCAGCCCCTGCTTCTGGATGAATAACAACTTCCCCCCAGGGTTAAAATAATTAGGAGTAAAATTAAGGAGTGCATGGAATTATTGAGTGGAATTGAATGGATGATAATCAGTGAGTGTTTAAGACTGTTTTGTGAGATCCTATTAGGTAACTGCTGTCCTGGAAGCCTGACCAAGCAAACCCAGTAAAGAGATGATGGAAGCAGCAGTGTTATAGGTTTGGCGTGTATGGATATGCTGAGCTAACTAGCGTGTGTCTACACTTAGCCAAAGAGCAGTAGGGGCATAAATCACCGAACATTAGGGACTGGAAGGGACCTCGAAAGATCATCCAGTCCAACCCCCCTGCCACAGCAGGATCACCTAGACCACATCACACAGGAACATATCCAGGTGGGTTTTAAACATCTCCAGAGAAGGAGACTCCATAACCCCCCTGGGCAGCCTGATCCAGTGCTCCATCACCCTCACTGTGAAGAAGTTACTTCTCATATTTATGTGGAACCTCCTCTGTTCCATCTGACACCCCTCGTCCTATCACTAGATGACACTGAGCAGAGCCTGGCTCAACCTCCTGACACCCGCCCCTCACATATTTATAAACATTAAGTTTATGTTTAGTGTTTATAATCACCCCTCAGTCTCCTTTTTTCTGAGCTAAAAGACCCAGCTCCCTCTGCTTTTCCTCATAAAGGAGATGTTCCACTCCCTTCATGATCTTCATGGCTCTGTGCTGGACTCTCTCCAGCAGCTCTGTGTCCTTCTTGAACTGAGGGGCCCAGAACTGGACACAGCACTCCAGATGTGGTCTCACCAGTGCAGAGTAGAAAGGGAGGAGAACCTCTCTTGATTTGCTAACCAGACCCCCCTACTGAGCCACCCCAGGATGTTGTGGTCCGTCTTGGCCACAAGGGCACATTGCTGGCTCGTGGTCATCCTGTTGTCCACCATGACCCCAGGTCCCTTTCTCCTACACCTGGCACCAGTGAGTGTGCAGGTTAATGGCAAATAAAAAAAAGGAATATGAGAGCAGTGAATAAAAATAGTGAGAAGATGCAGACACCCAGGAAGAGAAGCTGTAAGCAGGAGTGAAAAACATTTGGCCACTAGGGTTAATTATAGCAAGAAGTGGTTTATGTATATCAAGACAAGCCAAATCCTATAATAACACCCCAGACAATAATGGGGAAATACTCAGCCTGTGTGCAAAGGAGACAAAGCAATTTGCTCAACGGTTATTTTATCTTTGGAAAGAGGCAGGATGACACATTCATACTGGACAGAGATATTGGAGCACTTTGTATTCCACCAGCAGTTACCCAGCAGTGATTAAAGTTAGACATTCTGCAGGATCAGATAACTTGCATCAAAGGACAAACAGATCGGCACGAGAGCTCTCTGAACCATCAGGGTTGATTTTTAAACAAACCTGGGAACTCTGGGGAAGTTCCAGAGGACTGGGGGAAAAAAAATTCTCACACTGGACCAATAAGGCAGTAGATAAGATGGGCCATGAAATCAAGCAGTCGGGCAGGAGGTTGATTCAGGAAGACTAATCGCAAGAAGTCTTTGTGGAACGCGGTCCGTATGGACTCGCGGTGTGTCACATAATTAATGTCAGTCAGCTGCGGTTTGCAGAAAACAGTCTTTTTACTGTTTGTGATGGGACGACGAACTTAACTGCCAAGGTGGCACCATCTGCTTAGGGTTTTGCAAGGTGCTTGGCCTCCTTGGATCTCCATGCCATCCCAACAAAAAGCATTTTAGAGTGCATCCCTGTGCAAAACCAGTGCAGTTTTATGGCTCCAGAACCAAGTCAGTTGGAAATGTGGAGATCGTGTCTGGAGGGCTTGCTCCTTATGGCACCTTGCAGGGGCCTGGTTAATCAGAGGGTTTGAACGTTGCTGGAGAAATGAGAAGTCAGGAGAGAATAAAACTCTGTGTGGCCAGACAGGTCACTTGAGCTCTGCCTACACTAACCAGCCCTTTTGTCTTGGTCTCCAGCCCCCGCAGGGTAGGGAGCTATTGCATTCCCATCTGGGTTTCCGCTGTCTGCAAACTGAGGCTCTGGGGTTGCTGGTACGTACCCAACGTGGAGTTGGGATGCAGCCAAAGCATGTCTCCAGATCGAAGAGTTGGGAAGCAGCCTGGAATAACCTCATCGAGACACAGCTTGGGTCCCTTGGCCAGGAGGACTCCCTTCAACAGCCTATCTTACACCGTCTGGATGTGGGGTCTTGCACAGCTTGAAGGTCTGACTGCCTGACACCACAGCAAGTCAGTTCAGATCCTCAAAGCAATGTAGCTCCCTGCTACCTCTCGGGCTTGTAAGCAACAGGATCTATCAGCCGGAGCAAAGGTGCAGATCGTGGCACGTGCTGTGCATCCTTCCCAGAGCTGTCCCATAGTTCAAAACCAGCTGTTCCCAGTCATACCCGTTTATCTCCGGTTCAGTCTGTGTGACAGGCTGCCTGTTCCCTTCAGCCAAGTTTCCACAACAGTGGTATTCACAATCAGATGCTTGCAACCAGAAGTATAGGCTGAGATGCCGGGACAAATACTCATGGAAGCAGAGAACCCAACTATTCCAGCAATGTTGTTTTCAACCTACTATTTTGAGGGTTTCTTTGGGGT
Source organism: Phoeniculus purpureus (assembly GCA_028565055.1). Taxonomy (NCBI): domain Eukaryota; kingdom Metazoa; phylum Chordata; class Aves; order Bucerotiformes; family Phoeniculidae; genus Phoeniculus; species Phoeniculus purpureus. The sequence goes on along the minus strand of JAOXOE010028314.1, from coordinate 6,840 downwards.
CCTGAATCTTTTTCTTGAGTGTTAATGATCTCCTATGGAAATCTCTAATCTGTCAGTAACTGCTGAACGTACATGTTCCTTACTCATTGTATGAGTTGCTTGCAGTGTCTTGACTACGTGATGGGTCACAGGCCATAGCCCTTGGAATTGCTGACACTGCAGGGCACGGAGAAGGTCAGGCTAGGAAACAGCTTGGGGTTTGCACAATGCCTTTGAGCCTGGGAGCTTTCAGCAGGGTGACTTTGCAGAAACACCACTCTGTGCATGGCTGGGGCACATCTGTCCGCACTGAGGAGGAGCAAATGCAAGTGGAAAGTTGGGTAGGCTGAAGGTAACTAACCCAACACAGCAGCTCCCTGGGGATGACCCCCTTTCCCTCGGAAATGGCCTGGCCTGGGGCAATGTCATCTGCGGGGGGCTGGTGACTAGGGCCATCCAGCTCTGGGGTGTATTTGTGGGGTCAGCAGGACACGAAATCAAATTGCCTTTCCCTTGGTGAGCTGTGTGCTCAATAACTCAGGAATGCGAAAAACCACATGTTTGGCTGAAAAATGATCATCCTCAGGAAAGGAACAGGTCTATCAAGCTAAAGGACAGGAACAACTCAAAGCACGATGTGCAGAAATGACACCTCAGGGCTTCAAATTTGTTCCCTGTCAAAGCAGAGGAAGAAAACTGACCTGGACGCTGTTGAAGTTGACAGGTCTTAAATTTAATCTGCTCTAAAGGCAAGACAGGACCCTGTTCCTCTGTGCTGTAAGGCTGCAGCTGGTTTACCCATTGGCTTTTCCTACCCTCTGGCCACTTTGTGACCTCTCCAGAGCAGCGGAGGAAGTGTTCCTGTCTATGCACCCCCTGTCAAACGTGGGCGTTCAGCTAGGAGTGTGCCAACAGAAACCCAGCCCCGAGGAGGGGTGTGTTGCCAGAGAATGCCATCCCTTCTCCAGACCTGAAGCCTTCTCCAGTGCTCTTCCTGGCCAGCAGCTGTGGAAGCCCCTTAGCTAACTGCAAAGTCCCTCAAAACAGGTCGGGCTGAGCTGGGCTTTTTCAGAGCCCTCATTGCCTCGCTCGCTCAGCCTTCCTTAAGTCAGGGACATTTCTTCCCATTTAACTTTCCTGGAGGCCCAAGATGGGGTTTTTTTGGGTTGGTTTGTTTGCTGCTGGAGCTTTTGCCTTTTTCCCCGTCTTTGTTGTACATCATCAGGCAACTCTAGATTTGGACCCCCATTCCTGCAGCCAACGCTGGGCTCCACTCAGAGCCATGCAGGCATGGGAGGTCTGACACCCACTTGCTGGTGGTCCATACAACGCTTAGGGACTAGTGAGTGTGAGACCTGGCTGATGGCCCTACAGGGCCCTGTGGTTACTGCGGGCTACCTGGATCACGCTTCAGCTGCAGCTGCCGGAGTAACCATGGGGTTTTTTGTTCTATTGGCAAGGCCAAAGCCCTGAAGAAGAAGAAGTCCTGCCAAGTCAGCAGAAGACATCCATCTTCCTGATGAAGCGAACAAAGTGGGTTTCAGGTTAATAGATCTGCCCCAAACAAAGGGTTTTGGTTTGGCCTTCCTCACTTCCCCATCTCCTCCTCTATTCTCGTGTTGTGGCTGTTTGGATTTAGGATCTGCTGGATTCAACCCAAAGCCACAGAGGGGTCCAGTCCACTTGAATTAGTACTTCCCAGCAGACAAAATCCATATCTGAAAACTTACATGTGCTTTTAGGTTCAATGATTTCCCCCATCACAAAGTCTCCCCTCCAGCCTTGGTCCAAATACTTGAGCTCTGTGGGACCTTTGTTTATTTGCGTGAGATGATCTTCTCTTTCAGCGCTGATTGTTCATCAACACAAGGACTATATTTAAGCTGTACCCTGTGTTTACGCAGTTGGCCGATGTGTTGTTGTGAAACCGTTGATTGAGGCCTCTTAGAAGACGGAGAGCGCTCGGCGCAGATGGACTTTGTACTTCATCCATCTGCCAAACTCCAACCAGCCTCTGCTATTTCGGAGGCTCGTGATCTGACCGACTTCAGGCGCTGTCACGCGGACGGAGAAAGGCTTGTCCTCTCACTCAAGGGACGCCTCTTGCCAAGCCTGGAGGCAGTGCTGCTTCTCAGTGAAATGGTTGTAATAATGTTTTAACATGGGAAAAGGAAAGAAAAAATCAAGACAAGACCTCCCTAAACCTTGTTCAAAGGGTCGGTGCAAATGGAGTCATGGAAATTTTGGAAAAATACAAAACAAAACGCAGCCCGAGGCAGAAACCCAGCATGGAAAATTGGAGCCGGGCTGAAGTCTGGCAAAATCGTAAGTGGAGAAACTTCTATCCCCTTCTGTTCCAATCCTGAAAAGCTGCCTCTCAGATCCTCTGCTGGGAGGAGAGAGTAGATCCATGGCGGGTACTCACCTCAGTGCACAGCAGGAATGCGTTGGCTTTCATTGTGGGGATGGGGGTACAAGAGCCCTGGAGAACAGAAGAGTGTGAGATGTTTACCACGAGTCAAAGGCCTCATGGAAGAAGCAGGAAATTAAATCCAAGCTCCGCTTCTGCTTCAGTCCTGATCACCTGGTAGCATAGAATTCACCTTTCTGATTTCTCTATTGACTGTCCTTTGGTGGTGAGCTAAGTACAGGACCTTCCTACCTTCCTGGGGATGCTTTGCAGAGCTGGTGAGTGGGTGGGGTATGAAGGTGGCTTCAAGCATGGCCATAGTCCATGTACTGCTGCATCTCCTTGCAAACTACACCCATGGCCCAGCACATCAGGAGAGGAGAGCGATGGCAAAACACTGTGTAAGGGGGATCTACTTAGTCAAGTCAGGAGGAAATGTGTTTTATGTCTTTAAGGAGATGGAAGGACCAAATAATTTTCCCTGCTGAGGTCTCTGTCCAAGCATTGTCCTGTGCTCATGGTGAGCAGGGAGGGCTGCGAGTCATGCAGTGCCGGCACTGGCAGGACTGCCTACATGCCCCAGGCCAGCCTGGCCACGTCCTGCTTTCTCCATCTGGGACATCCCTGGTTGATGATTCAGAGGCCCTCAAGAATGCAGTGTCTGAGCCACTTCCCCTTGGCCATCTGGGGAGCATCCTTTCCCCGTGTCATCCTCGTGAGGCCGAAGCCTGCCCCTTCCTCAGCCATCAGTGGACCTCAGCAGCTGTGCTTCAGGCACATCCACACGTGGCGTTCCTCTGCTCGCTGTCCCCACAGCTGTGTTCGGAGCTCATCCTGCATGGCCCTGTCTCGGCTGGGCTGCTCCATCACCCTGATGACATGAGACGTCTCCTCTTTCTGTCCCAAGCCTGGGTCCTGTGGTTCAGTTACAGGAAGAAACCGCAAGCTGCACGTGGCCATGAGATATACCAACACTTAGAGGCCAGAAGCAGTGGGACACCCAAACCCGCCTGGACTGGGGAAGGTGGGGCAACAGAAAGGGCCTGGCTTCTGTTGATGGATGCACAACCAGGCTGGGGGAACTGGCTGGCAGGACAGTGTGTCACTGCAAGGGGCCAAAATGAATCCGGCAGGGGTTCATATAAAATGCAGGGGATATCATTTCATAAATCGTTTAGTACACCACTTGGCTTTGTGTCTCACGTCCAGACCGATCTGGACTGGAGCCAGCGTGTTGCCATTTGAGCTGTTCCAAATGCTGTGGCACATGACGATGAAAATCAGTCTCCTGGCTGTCCGGGCCCTGGGACAGTCTTGTCTGGTTTTTAGGTAAGCAGGTCCAGCCCCACTGAGGTCTGTTAGAAGTCACAGAATCACAGAATCATCATGGCTGGAAAGGACCTCCAGGGGTCCATCTCCTGTAGGGGACTTTATGGACTCCTTGACCTTGGAATGAGCTCCTGCTTACTTGTTTGCTTGCTCAGGACATTTATTCAATGTTGTCCCACCTGAGAGGACAGAGCCCTTTCCTGGTGTCTTCTTGACAAAAATAGGGGGGGTTGGACTCGATGATCTGTTTGGGTCCCTTCCAACCCCTAACACCCTATGATCCTATGAACATCACCTGGTATACCCTGGTCTCTGGCACGCCCTAGATGCTGCCTAGTGGTGTGAAGGCAATGGAGTCTGACTGCCAGGACTTCCAGGAGCTTCCTCTAGTACCTGGTCTGGGTGGAAAGGGGACAGACTGCCAGGTAGAAAGCCTGGACAGACACACTATGGTTAGAGTTGTCTTGGTGTTTAGATGGCAACGGCAGTAAGCGTGTGTAAGGCAGACTGGTGCTGAAGTACTTATGCGGAACATTGATCAACCACGGACCACCCTTCCTCATCATGTGATGTGGTTCTGTCTATAGGCAAGATACGTAAAAGCAATTTAGAATTCATTTAGCTTTTAAACCCCCCACACCCGCCTTTTGATATAGGATTGGGCTGTTTTTCCAAGTGGGAAAACGCTCACATCAGGATTGATTTAGGGTTTTTTTCCCCCCTTTTAAATCATAAACAGTCCCGGTACAAGAAACAGTAGCTGTTATTGATTAAAAGTTCATTTGCCTTGTCTTTGCTGGTGATTGATACTGGGAAGGAGGGATAGAAGGAGGGAAGGGTGCTGTACTTTGGAGAGAAAGCGTGTCACATGTTACCTGCATCTCAGAGTAGTGTTAGTGTTGGAGGGCGCGCGGCTTGAGAAGAATAATAATTGGTTTTAAGGTTCAGTAGATCCTGGCCCTTCTTCCGCGTGTCCGCATGTGTTTTAACGGGTCGGACGCGCCCTCTTTAAACAGCAGCGCGATGCGGGAGGGGAGCAAGGCAATTGCATTTCCAAATGGGATTTTTATGGCCCGTTGAAGGAAAGCAGCTACCCACTGAATAACACCGCGCACTTCCCAGTGGCAGATTGTAAAGGCTTCCTTTCGTGAGCACGTGTGCCGCACCGCCGAGCAGGCAGCTCCGCGGGATGCTCAGGAGCTGGCGCGTTCGCCCTGATGCCTCTGAGTCTGTACTGGGCCACGAAACCTCCAGCGAGTGCGTGAGAAACTGTGACAAGCTGGGGGTGGAGGATACGGCCAGTGAACTGCCCAAGCTGGGCTTGAGACGGGGTGTTGACGACTGTGTCGCTGGTTGGGCATAGACGTGCCCGTAGCTACCGGCGCTGCTCCGCATGCGGTAGGCTGGTAGCCCACAGGTGTTATAAAATCTATGACCTTCCGGAAATCTCTGGTTTCAGACAATTTACCTGGAAACCGCACCGGGGTGCTGGAGGAGGAAGTCCCATTTGCTCTAAGGCCTTCAAAGGACTTGGACTCGATGGGGCACGCAAGGCATTTCTCGGTCAAAACATTTTCCAGGCAAAAAGGATGGATTCAGGGAAGGAGAAATTCTGTGAATTCATCTCCATTCTCCAAATTGTTGTATTCGGGAATAGGGGGGAAACAGGAAATGTTTCACTTAGATGTTTTCAAGGCAGAATGGGTTTTTTTCTTCTTGGCCCAGTGTTTGGTTTCAGGACCTCCTTCAGTTTCATTTAAAAAAAACCTAAATTCTTAAAAAAATATTTAAAACATCTGTCAAAACAGCAACTTCTCAGTAGAACCGAAATCGGCTTTTTCCAGGACTTTATAATTTGCTGAAAAATATTTGTGGCAAAATTTCTTCCCAGCTCATTCCCAGCGCAGAACTTCTGTGAACCAACAGAGTGCGAGCACAAGGAGCTCTCGGGCACCTTCTCCTAGCACTTCTCTGAAGGTCCCTCAGTGCGTGAAGAAACCAACAGCGGGTGCCAGGGCTGCACCACATCTGCTTCCAGTGTGGTTTAGTGAAAGTTTATTGATTATAAATGGAGATGTTGGGAAGGTGGGACCCGTCTCCGTCAGCTAGACTTGCCTACAATTTAAAGGCTTTCTGGAAGACGTTGCTGTCTCAGGTGTCCCTGACCATCCTGGGGTTCATGTTTAAGGGTGATGAGGTGACTCGCTGCTCTCTCCCGTGGCAGCAGGAGGCTGATCCCGGCAGGGGGATGTTATTCAGTGAGGTAGCTCTAGGATGTCGCTGTCAGGCATTACCCACCTAACGTACCCTTCATTAGCACTGATTTACACCATGGCGCAGTGAAAGGAGACTGTATGGTCATCACAAAGAGGCTTTCAAAAGTATCTTGGGACAGAGAAGGGAAGGGGAGAGGAATATTTTAAAGTCCATCCCTGTGCAAAACCAGTTGGCCCACTACCTGTGTAAAAGCAAGTGTTTGTACATCCTCCTGGCTGTACTTCAGTCTTTCCCATAAACAGTGTCCCCTGCATACTATTCCCTTGCACTGGGAACCCCATCCTGCTCTTCTGAAGCAGTGACGAGAAGCAGAAATCCATCGGAGCCATAGATCTGGAGCCAGGATCACTTCAGGGGCCAGGTCTGCCCTCACCTTGGTGACATCAGGTGAGGGAGCAGATCCTCTGCTGTTGCAACTGACAGCAACACAGCCACGTTTGTACAGCAGGGGGACTTTGGCCACGTCAGCTCACAATCATGAATGTCTTCCAGTTCTGATGAACAGGTCACAGCCTTAATGCATGAGGGGCGAGCGGCCGATGTCATTTACTTGGACCTGAGCAAAGCCTTTGATACTGTCCCGCACCACATTCTGGACTCCAAGCTGGTGGAACATGGGTTTGACGGGTGGACCACCAGATGGGTAAAGAACTGGCTTGATGGCCGCACCCAAAGAGTGTCAATGGGTCCATGTCCAAGTGCAGGCCAGTGACAAGTGGTGTCGCTCAGGGATTAGTCCTGGGACCAGTCTTGTTCAACATCTTTGTCGGTGACATGGACAGGGGCATTGAGTGCACCCTCAGCAAGTTTGCTGACGACACCAAGCTGTGTGGTGCAGCAGACAC